>REGO01000310.1:1635473-1681636 GCA_010120015.1 Rhombomys opimus
GTGCTTCACCAGGAGCCTCGGGCAGTGTCTGGAGGCTGGGAGGTTGTGGCTGGGCAGGGAGGAACTACTGTCACCAGGCAATCACAGACCAAACCTCAGGGTAGACATCCTTCAGGGCAGCCCCCAGCCACAAAGAATGACTCTATCCAGAACGTCAGCACCTCGAAGGCTGACAAGCCCTGTTCCACCAGGCTCTGCAGGAGGAGGCAGATTACAAGGTGGCCGTGACTGCTCCGCCCTCTGAGATAAGCCCAGCTAAGGGAGAGCCCTGTGTGGCCCCACTGCAGCACTCCCTGTGGCTGTCAGATGAACCGCTGATACAGGGTTAAGCTCACTGACCCATGAAAATGCCTAAGCAGCCGGCTTGAAACAGCTTCCCTGCTCAGCTCTACAAGAATCTTCTCAAAACTAACTCATGCCTGTAAGCCAGGCAAAATCAACTCCTCCGGCCTTTTGATCCCTCACAGAATGGCAACAATTATATTTTAATTAGTTATTTTTCACTCACTTGTCAGAACCTGTTTGGGTAATCTAAATAACTTCACATCCTCTTAACATTCCTGGGCAGCCTCAGGGAACCCAGCTCCAATTTCTTCCAGATGCCAGGAGCTGCCGGTCTGTTTCTATCAGTCAGGATAACTTTCCCAGCTCATTGCTTCTTCAGACCCGGCACAACACACTTTAAAATGTTTGCCTCCCCCGACAAAATATGGTGAACTTTCTCACATAACTGCACAGACAGCTGGGTTTTTAGGAAAACTATTTTGATTACAAAGACTGGCTCCTCTCACTGCTTACCGAAAGGTAGCGAGAGGTCTCACACAAGGGCTCTTTCTTTCAAACTGCAGCTGAAACAAACAATACTATCAAGGGCTGGAGAGATGGCTCAGTGGTTAAGAGCACTGGCTGCCCTTCAATAGGACTGGGGTTCAATTCCCAGCACCCACACAGCAGCTCACACCTGTAATTCCAGTTTGGGGGATCTGGTACCCTCACACAGACATACAGACAGGCAACACACCAAGGCGCATAAAATAAAAATTAAGGAAAAAAAAACAAAAACAAACAACGAATACTATCTAAACATATTGACCTTCGTCTACAGCCATAGGGAGCTTACTAAAGAAAAACATTTACCCATTAGAATGATGAGCAAGACAGGATTCCACGCCCTCACCACCAAATCCAACTGTGACTCCATAGTCCATCCTTCTCGAAAGCAAACTCCTCAGAGCTCTGGAACCCAAAAGCACATGTGCACACGTGCACACACACATACACAGCCTAAAAATATTTCTTTTTCATTCTTGGGAATAATCACACCCAAACACAACTCCTGTTTTTAAAATTCCCCACCCTCTGCTGCGCCCTGGCAGGACCTGCCTTGTCTCTTTAGGTCTCTGTCCATGAGGGATGGTCCACAGTTCAACTGTGTAGCATCAGAAAAAATAAGAATTAAAATTAAATTTAAAAAAAAGAATTTCAATAAAATGTATTTCAGAAGTCTGTTGCTAGCATGCAACTGGCAGCATGGGGAGGGTCCCGGCGGCCCCAGGCTTGCCCACCGAGGTTTCACAACTGCCTCCACAGCAGAGGTCACCTCTGCAATGTGCACTTTACCTTGTGCCAGGGTTCCTGTGGTCCTGATCCTGTTCCTCAGCTCTCCTGGGCAGAACAACTCCGGGCTACTCAGGGCACTGTGGAAACTCCAGACCTCAGCTGGGTAGACTGAGGCCCCCTTCCTGCCCGGCTTACACACCAGGCTTCTCTGAGAAGCTAGGCAGCAGCCAGACGCATCTCCCCAGAGCCTCAAACAGGAAACTCGAGCTGCCGGGGCAGGCTCGGTCCTCTCCACGCCTCCTCGCCTGGCTTCACCGACTAAACACCCCAGCAGCCACGATGGGCCAGTCCAAGTTCCAGGAAAGGAGGGGGGAAGACGGTCTTTCTTTTGTTAAATGCAGGTGAGGGCAGTACCACTTACGCGCGCGTGCACACCCACACAGCTGCTCACAGTTAAGCCTCATGCTGTGAATGGTCCGGAATGCTCCCTGAGGCTGGCACTGAAGAGAGACTGGTGCTTCTTATCACCTTTTCTGGACTCCGGAAAAGGGAAAGGTGTGTGGTGATCACAGTGGCGCTCTTGTCCAGGTTGCTGCTTTCGAGACACATTGTGAACATGAAACAAAACGGAGCTCAGCAAAACCTCAGAACTCTGCAGCGCTGTCTGAGGGACACACTGTCTACAGAGACTTATTTTTCAGGCTGGCTCCATGCGTATGTTTACAGAATTTACGCTGTGTTTACAACTTTACAGTGATTCACTTATTGTGTGTGTGTAAAGGTGTCAGGGCACATGTGTGGAGGTCAGAGGACAGCTGGCCGGAGTCCGTTCTGTCTTCCAACATGTGGTCACTGGCATCGCTCACATCAGCAGGCTCCTAGACTGTGCTTTTAGTGCTTGTGTGTTTGCATGTGTGCACATGTGTGTGTGCGCACACCCCCACGCATGTTGTAGTGGGGGATGCTGAATGCCTACCATGCTCTGCGCATCTTATACATGTCATCTCTTTTTATACATATCATCTCGTTTTCACCTAAAGTATTCTTCAGGACTCTCAGACGAACCTGTGACAGAGAGTGAGGCTAAGCAGAGCCAGCTGAGTGTGCCAAGAGGAGGCTTATTCTAGGGAGCCTCCTTAAGACAGAGGCAAGAGCTGGCCACCGTCAATAAGACTGACATGATTTAGGGAAAAGCATAGCTACTGCTGGGCCATAATGATGAGTACATCAAGACCCCTTTCTGTACATGTGGAGGCTGGAAACAGTCCCAGCCATTGCTGAGGAAATGTGAGTTGTGCAAGGTGGCTGAGCTCATGATATGAATAGAAAGCTATTGGTTGCATGTTCTAATAATCACAGGGGTTTTCACCAAAGTGCTAGTGCATTTTTCTCCTGAACAGTGACACCCTCCGTACAGCGGCGGACTCTCAGAGGGGCGTCTGTGGGCATCTCTACCCTGAATCATGCACAGCAGCGCTGAATGTCAGCCTGAGCACTCCCAGGCTCCGCCTGAACCTCCTGCCAGGCTCCCGGGTGGAGTCTGATAGCTGACAGAGGCTGCAGAGCCGGCTCAACAGGGAGGAGAGCTGGCTGCTCTTCCACAGGATCCAGTTTGGATTCCAACACCCGTGTTGGCAGCTCACAACCACCTGAAACTCCAGCCCTAGGGGATCTGGTGTCCCCCTCTTCTAGCACCATAGGCACCATTACAACACACACATGTAAAATCACTATTCTGTAGTGTTGACGACATGAGCGAGCCACTGCATTCTAAGTGCATGTACATCACAGCTGATCACGGGCGGGAAACACACGCTGCTCACAGGACGTCAGCTGGCTCACTGGGGTGAGAGCACCTCCTTAGCCTCTATGCTCCTTCCCACCTTCCATCTGGGACATCTGGGCAGCCGAATGCTTGTTAGAAGAGTGAAGGAAAACACAGAAGTTCACCTGACCCCGTCACAGGGCTGGTAGCAACCTCGGCATAGGAACTAGCAACCTCGGCACAGGAACTGGGCTCACTTTCTATCAATATTCAACCAGTTCTACCTTGCCCAAATGTGTGTTTTCTGTTTCTTGTCCAAATTTTACTTATTTAACCATGCCTGTGATCTTGAGTTGGGGAGAAAGAGGAATAGTCATATCAAGGGTTTACTGACAAAAAAAAATATTCCAAATTTGTGATTTGTGAATTTCCTCATGAAAAGAACAAGAAAGGAAGAAAGAAAAAAAGAAAAGAAAAAGAAAAGAAGAGAAAACCACTGCCAGATGGGGTTCAGAGATTGAAGCAATGCACAAGGTGGGAGCCCTTGATCAGGCGTTCCAACAGGCAGTTCCCCGTTCTCATCAGCGGACGTGATTTGGGAAAAGGTGGGACCTACAGAAGGTGATGGAAAAGCTCAGAAACTGGGCGTGTGAAGTCACCAAAGATTGCCAAGTCATTCTTGACATGGGTGAATTTTATAACCCGTAAACAGAATGAATATTAATCACTGAGTGATTGGCTAAACCTTGCTCCAAGGAGACTCAGGGCTAAAGCCCAGGTTGAAGAAACCAGAAACAAAAGAGTCAGGAGGACCGCCCCCCCCGTGTCACTCTCAATACTCTTCCTGGTCACGGAAAACACAGCTGGAGCCCTGTCAGCATGATGAGCCCAGCATCATGGAGGACACCCCACAGAGCCTGCAGGGGCCAATGCTTGAACAGATTAGATTCAGGCCGGAGTACCCAGAGGGACATCACCGGGTAGGAGTCAGTGGAAGAGCCCTTACATGCAAGGGGCAGGTGGTCACTGGGGTGCTGAGAAAGTGGGGGCCAGTAGTCTTACACGGTTTTGGTTGAAGGCCATAGGGAAATTCACGGTGTGAAAATGGGCCATGGCTAGCATTGCTGGTTGCTGGATGATGGGGAAGGCTGATGGAGAGTGCTCTGTGGCTGACGGGGCCGGGCTCACAGGGAGGTCTAAGCGGTCGAGGGGATTTTCACTGCAAAGCACCATCGGGACTGTTACCCACACTTAAGGCGGTACTGATTTTACGTGCACGTGTATCTGCCTACGTGCGCTTGTGGGAACTTGTGAGTGAAGGAGCCCAGGAGGAGGCCGTCCGTCCCTTGGACCTGGAGCAAAGGACAGCTGTGAACCCACCCTGAGTGCCGGGAACAGAGCCTGAAGGGCAGGCAGTGCTCTTTTTGTTTGTTTGTTTGGTTTTTTTGAGATAAGAATTTCTCAGTGTAGCCTTGGCTGTCCTGAAACTCACCAGAAGACCGGGCTAGCCTCAAACTCACAGAGATCCACCTGCCTCTCCCTCCTGAGTGCTGGGGTTAAAGGCATGCTCAGCCAGTGCTCTTACCTGCTGAGCCATCACTCCAACCCCCTAACAGTGCAATTTAAATCATCATATATTTACCTTGGAGAATAAATAGAGTGGGGTAGGAGAAGGAACTGGCTTCCTTTCATCACTCCGGCTTATTAAAGCTATTGGCCTTTATAGAATTTGTTCCTTCCTGTTTACGTGCAAGAAATGAAAATAATCAATCAACAAACTACAAAACTTTCCCGAGGCCTAGGATGCCAGATTCTGTTTCAGACAGCTCATGCCTTATCTGATTTATGCTTATCAGAAGTAATTCTTATTATCCCTGCTCTGCAGCGGTGATGCCAGGCAGAGGCTAAGTCGCCTGCGGGCTGATCCGCTCCGAGAGCAGCCAGTGGAGTTGCACATCCCCTCCCTCTTCCTCCCACCTCACCGCGGAGTGACACCACTCCCAGATTCCAGATCCTACTTCTGTTTCTGAGATCCAGACAGCCTCGAACTGCCAGAGCTATGGACAGTTTGCGACCTTCTCCGAAGTCCGAGTTTAGGGGAGGAATCCCTGCACCTGCTCGTTCCCGCTGGGCTTGGTGGCTAAAGCCTTAATCATCCTCCTCCTGGCTAGCTGGCAACCCATGACCAGGGCCATCTGCTGGAACTGGCACAATGGCCTCCACAGGGCAGGAAGCCACAGGGTCCAGGAAGCCAGTGCATTTGGGCATTAAAAAAAAAAAAAAAAAAAAAGTGGGAGGGAGCCTGCTAGTGCAAGAGAAGAGAGAGGAGCCCTGCACTGCATCTGGGTCCAGGGGACCGAGTGCTCCCACTACTCCCAGAGGCCTCTCACTGCACCTTCACACAGGGAAGCCTTTCTGCTGGGCTTTGGACGGTGCAAATGTCACAACTTCAACACACTGTGCAAAGAGGTAGAGCGGACAAATGCAAGAGGCCAAGGTGGTGCTGAAGTCAAAGGGAGATCAACCTGAGGAGACACCTTTTGTGTCACAGCTCTGAAGAACAGGAGGGGGTTGCTGCAGCCAGCATGCCCAGCAGAGCAGGCAGGCTGGGAGTGCCCAGGTACAGGTAAATGCACAGAGACAGAGGTAAATTATGGTTTCCAGGGACTGAGAGCAGAAGAATGTGTCTCCAGCCACCCTCGGCCCACTGTGCAGATCCACACTGGGCACATCCAAGTGGATGCATGCGGATGCTCTTTCCAAAAGTTGATGAATCCTCCTGAACCTCAAAGTTCAGCTCACCTGAATAGTGTTAGTCTCTAATGAAAAAATGTTTTGTGTGTACTTAATTTTAAAATTTTTATTTGTTTGTGTGTGGGTGTTTTGTCGGCATGTGTGTCTGTGAACCACATATACGTGGTGCCTGCAGAGACCAGAAACAGCATCAGATCCCCCTGGAGCTGGACTTTTAGATACTTAGGGGCCACCGTGCGGCTGTGTGACCCGAACCTGGGTCTCCTGGAAGAGCAGCCAGCGCTCTGAACTGCAGACCATCTCTCCAGGCTCCACTCCGTCTCCATTTAGAAACAGCCTTATAACCCTGGTTCTGAGACTCATTATGTATACCATTCTGGCCTTGAAGTCAGAGAACTGCCAGCCTCTCTACCAAAGTCCTGGGAGTAAAGGAGTGCACCAACATGCTGGAATGGAAAATAACAATTCTTAAGCTAAAAGCCTGATTGATTCAGATAAGAAAATAGCACACTGCTTTAAAACAATGTGGCTTAAACCAAAGAGTAAAATATAATCATATGTTTAAAATCTAGGAAAGGCAAGGAAAATCTCCAATTGACTTAACTCTCTGAAGTTAAAAATCACTCTCAAAAACAAAACATCCTTTCAACTCAAGATAAATACAAGTTTTTTTCAAAGTGTCATTTCCCGATAAGAGAGCTCCTCCGTTTGTTCTGACAGGAAATGGGGTGAGCTTTCCATAAATATCAAATCTTTACTGCTGTGAACAGCCTTTGGTTCCCCTGGCAACACATTTCTGCCAGTGCAAGTGCAGAGAGAAAGTGAGTGGCTTGGGTAGGGTCAGATATATTTTCCTCACACCATTTATCACGCCACATCACGTGACACTCCAAGCGGGCCACTGCTGAGAAGGAAGGGGGTAAAGTCACTCTCTGCAAACAGAGTGTCACAACTAACACACCACAGCCCTGTGTGGATCCCATCCAGGGGCAAGCCTAGGAGGAAGGGCCCGGTGCAAGCAGGGGCAACCAGTGACCCCAGGGGAGGATCAAAGCTCAACTTCCCACAGTGAGAAAGAACCTAGCATGGATGGCAGCACGCTCAAGCCAGCCAAAGCTACAAGCAACGATGACAGCATGATATTAACCAGACTCCTCATTTTCATGTCTTTCTGCTCCTAGGCCTACTCAGTTAAACTGGGAGAGAATGGTGGGCAGCAGAGAGGCACAGCACAGGAAGATGGGATGGCTGCTGACCATGCCAGGGTGTGTGTGTATGTAGTATGGGTATATACCTATGCCCTTTTAAAATTCTAAGTCATTTATAGACACGGGATAACAGGAACCCAACTGTCACCTCACGTCTTTGCAAAGGGAGCAGGTGTGTTTGTTTATACACAAGCATATGTATATATTCAAATTAGGATGCAAATTAGGTATCATAGAATTCACATTATTAAAATACACATATTGTAATATATTGGAAAAATTGTGCAACTCTCACCGTTGTCTAATTCTAGGATGTTTTCTTCACTCCTCCCTGAGCCAAAAAGCCACCAGTCATTCTCCATTTTCTTCTGCTCTCAGGCTCTGGAAACCATTAATTTACCTTCTGTCTATGTGCATTTGCCTGTTCTATATACTTCACATAAGCAGAATCATGTGACCCATGATCTTTGGACTTGCTTCTTTCCTTTAATTTTCAGTGTTTAAGTATCATCCATGCTATAACCTGAATCAGCATTTCCCTCTTTTACCTGGCAAGGTAATACTCCATTATGTGGATATACCACTATTTGCTTATCCCATCTACAGTGAGGCGAACACACTGCTTGAGCCCAGCAGTTCAAATCTATCTTGGGCAACTCAGCAAGACCCCATCTCCAAAACAGAACAAAAACAGGAAGTCATTTCCTCAGTTCCAGCCATCCATCAATAGGCTGGAATGAAGAAATGTCCCTGGTTTCATCTTGCGTCATGAGACCCTCCAGAACACCTGTGGGTCTAGAAGCCCAGGCTAGAGCCCTGCGAAGACGCTGTCGGCTGGAGATGGCGTGATTCATCTACAGTGTTCTTTGCGGGCCTTGCCAGGTGTCCTGGCGGCTGAGACACCCTGAGTGTGACTCCACAGAAGCCCGGGTTCAGTGGCATGCTACACGGGAAAAACAATAAAGCAATGGAGTGGCAGCTGCTTGTCTCCAGCACGCTCACAGGACCACTGTTGAGACGCGCTTCCTACCCCATCAGGGGCTGTAAATTTGGGGCCTTCAGCAAGCGATACTTCCAGACCGCTTATTTGACTGTGGGTGGCTGTGCACGAATTATGCACATGTTCCCTCGTGCCCCCATCTTGTGAGAATCAAGAGACCTGTTTTCTAATTTCAGTCTGCTGCTAATTAGTTCCAGATTCCCCAGCACTCGGTTGCTTCTGTGAATGGAGGTCAGCGGCGAAGGCCTTGACCGCTTACGGGGCTTGCTGCAAGAATTAAATATTTATGAGATCACTTGCAAATGTTAAAAAATGTTACACAAAGTCAAGACAGCGTTGGCTCACTGTCCCCTGGGGCACAGAACATTTTACCCACACAACAGAGCTTGATCCTTTTCCCTTCCCCAGTTCTCAAAAAAACTTAAGCCTATCTATCTATCTATCTATCTATCTATCTATCTATCTATCTATCATCTATCTATCTATCATCTATCTATCTATTATCTATCTATCTATCATCTATCTATCTATCATCTATCTATCTATTATCTATCTATCTATCATCTATCTATCTATCATCTATCTATTATCTATCTATCATCTATCTATCTATCTATCTATCATCTATCTATCTATCATCTATCTATCTATCATCTATTTATCATCTATCTATCTATCATCTATCTATCATCTATCTATCATCTATCTATCTATCAATCTATTATCTATCTATTATCTATCTATCTATCATCTATCTATCATCTATCATCTATCTATCTATTATCTATCTATCATCTATCTATCTATCATCTATCTATCATCTATCTATCTATCAATCAATCAATCTATCTATCTATCTATCTATCCATCCATCCATCCATCCATCCATCCATCCAAAAGTATGAAGACTGAGGAGGCAGGCTGCCATTACTCCAGCACGGCTCTGCCAGGGACGGCACACACAGAAAAGGAAGGCTTCGGCACTTGACACTGTTTTCTGCACATCTGGCCTTTGAAGGTGGCAACCAGACTGTTGTATTACCGCTATGGGATAACCCATGTTTCTCCACTCAGACGGTAGGCGAGTGCCAAACAGCACCTGTGGAATCCCACACTCCAGGGTGGGACACGTGCCTCCCCTTCTTTAGCGTGCATTTGCCCTCCCAACTCCCCACTTTTTGGAAAGGCAGATTTTCTAATCAGTTTAAAAGCCAGACAAAACAAAACTACTGGTTTTTAATCTCCTGGAGAACCCAGGGGAAGGATTTGACTGAATCCTGTTGTGATTCAATTTTCTACATGCCAGGAGTTGGGCATCAGAAGCAAGTACAAATCCCACCCAGCAAGACTGGACAGGGTCCTACAGGTCTACCTGGGAGGGGTTCGGGTCTCTAGTGGGGCCCCATTAGGGCCGGTTCTTCAGGAGCTGTTAGAAGTATAGCACACAGTCCCCAGGGAAACAGGCAGTACCACACATTCTGGAAAGACCAGATCCAGCCAGCAGGTGTTGGCTGTTGGGAGGAGGACCAGAAAGGAAAGCTCGTGTGAGCTAACCAAGGGCAGGAGGACTGTGTCCCAGCCCTGTGGTGAGAACCAGGACAAAGCTCCTGCCTGGCTCCTTTCAGGGGACAGCAGCCTCCTTAGGCATGGCACCTAAGTAGAGGGGACAATGGCTGGGGCCACTTGTTTTAAATGGACCGAGAGAGTGAGCAGTGACACAGAACGCTCCTGGGGTGGTGGGTGGCCGGGATGGCGTTAGGGAGCAGAGGTGAGGGAGCCCAGGGCTGAGGGGGAACCGCAGGACAAGCCCTTTCCAGTCGCCTCAGACTTTGTTGACAGCTTGCTTGCTGTCCCACAAAGGGATCTGAAGCTGCTTCTTCAGGATGCAGATGAAGCTCAGCATGGAGGAAAGAGGTCTGGGGGTGGGGTGGTGCAGCCACCAAAGATGAGGGAGCCTGTAGCAAGGGGAAGTCCCAGGCCCAGGGCTGCCAAGACTGACCTGAACCTCCTTACAGCTTCCAGAAAGGGATGAAGAGTGGGGTGGAGATGGGCAGAGGGGGTTGGGGGTAGGGCAGGGGAGTGGGGGTGGTGGAGGGGATGGGGGTAGAGGGAGTGGGGGTTGATAGAGGGGGCAGGGATGGGGGAGTGGCAGAGGGGGTGGGGCAGGGAAGTGAGGGTGATGGAGGGGGTGAGGTAGGGAAGGGGGAACGGTGAAGGCAGTGGGGGGTGGGTGGAGTGTTGATAGAGGAGGTGGGGGTGGGGCAGGGAAGTGGGGTGGTGGAGGGGGTGGGGGCAGACAGGGAAGTAGGGAGTAGAAACAGGAGAGGCTGATTCCAAGGACACTTTATAGAAGGGACTAGAGGTAGGAGGTGATCCACAGACCCTATTATTTCACTCTAATTTGCTCCTGGGCTCTTAATTAGGCGGCAGGCCTTAAGAATCTTCAGAATGACCTTTGGATTTATACATCAATTAGTAAACACTTTAAAAACTGTTACATTTTATTCATTTGCGTTCGTGCATGCGTGTGTGTGTGTGTGTGTGTGTGTGTGTGTGTGTGTGTGTGTGTGTGAGGCCACTGTGAGTGCGCATGTCCAGTCTCCCCTCCCGCTCTGTGGGTCCCATGGATTGAACTCAGGCCATGAGGCCCAGCACCAGGCACTTCTACCCACAGAGCCATCTCAAAGGCCCAGCAAACACTTAAAGACACACCATTCACAACAGGAAGTATCCACGCCATGGGCCTGGGCGTGACAGGCCGGTCCCCAGGCAGCATCTCCAGTAAAAGTGAGCGGCAGCTCTGATCCCTCAGACGTGGAGAGCGTGGGAGCCCGGGAGAACGCAAGGGACACAGGGAGCCAGGCACAAGTGGGGTTCTCACTTGGGTGCATGGTAGTTAGTACTTTCGGGGAGCCTTGTGCAAGGGCCCCCAGCTCCCCTCCAGTGCTTACAGTCTTTCCACGTTGATGCTCGGACAGTCTCTGGTTTTCTAGAGCATGGATGAGCAAAGCCCTTGGGCTGGGAATGTTAACTTCCTTGGAAGCCGTCATAGAGCTGGAATTGAGGCAGGGGTCTTGAGGAGAATGTTTGGGTGATGGGCATGGCCTTGCATAAACCGATAAATGCCCTTTCCAGAGAAAGGGAGGGCAGCAGGCAGAGTAGTGATGAAAAGGCAGGGTGGGTGGTAGGCCTGCGTGATGCAGCCGCGAGCTAAGGCTCACCAGGAGACGGAGGTCAGGAAGGACACCCCTCCAGTGTTTGAGAGAGCAACAGCCCCATAACACACTGGAATACGTCTACACTCTGAAAGTGAGGGAACACATTTCTGCTGTTTTGTTTTCGGGACAGGGTTTCTCTACTATGTGGCTTTAGCTGTCCCAGAACTTGCTCTGTAGACCAGGCTGGCCTCGAACTCACCCGCTTCTGCCTTCTGAGTGCTGGGCTTAAAGGCGTGTGCCATCACCCTTGGGGATAAACACTTGCAGCCCATGCAGAAGCCAAGCACACTGATATTTGGATAAAGTGAACTGAGAACAAAAAGACAAGGTTCATGGTCTTCAGGACAAATGTACTCATGGAGTGGGTCGTCAGGAAGGGCAGGAGAGCTGGGCGAGGAGGACCCAGCCCAGCTGAATCACTACAGTCACACGTCTGTGCTAACCCCAGCAGGACCTTTTTCTGGGTCACACACCCATGTGTGGAGGACAGAGCCTGCTGGGCGGACCCCTAATCTGAGCTGAATGTGCAAACTACACCCAAGGCTGCTGATGCTGGAGGCTTGGCATGGACTCTCCAAGCCCTGAGCTTGTCGGGCCTTCCCTGACACCTGAGGCCGGTTTATGACCAGGCCCTTGAAGCCTCATGACAGCAGCCTGAGAGAGAAAACATGGAGGGGCCAGCAAGTCTCCAAAATAGCATGCTCTGGGGCGCAACTGCATTTTAGAGATTCCTTCCCGAAGCTGTTGAAGTGAACATGAATATACACACACAGGCATACAGACAGAGACACACCTAGACACACATATACATACACACATACACAGATAAACACACACAGGAGCCTTTTCCCTCCCAGCTCCTTTGGGGAACACATTTCCATATGCAGACCATAAAGATGGCTGACTCTGTTGGTGAGAACAGGTGACCTTACAGTTGGGTTCTGAATCTTCCCGCCTCTCTTCCTTACAGCACTCTCCTGCCCTTGGCTGTTTTCTTTTTAGATTCAAGGCAAAAGTCATGTAGTCCAAAGTGCAGCATCTTAAAACCGACAACCCAGAGGCATGGTATGAGTTCTCAGCGCCACAGAGCCGCCCAGAGCCTCTTCTGACCCTGGAGGGACCCCTCCCACTTCTCTGCACACGGCCCACTGGTTTTCTCTTCTGGTGTGTCCCGTGCCCTCGCCCACAAGGCCCTGCGTGTGGTCCTCTTTATCACAGAGCTCTCTTCCTCGGACTATTGGTCAACCGCACTTGATGACCGCCACATTATCTTCTCGGGAAATCTGGTCCATGGTGACCACTCTAAGTTTCACGGGAAGGGCTAAGAGCAGGACTTGGGGAGGCTGTTCTTAACCTTCGTTGTGATGACCCCCAGCATGGCCCAGAAACACCCAAGGACTCCCAGGATACACCCCTGTGTCTAAACACTGCACTGCCTATATGGAATCAGCCTGAAGTGGGCTGGTGGGTCAGTGTGCTAAGGCTGCTGGGAACCACAGGACAGGCCAGTCGCTCGCATGATAAGGCTACTGGGCTTCCTGGTCCTGCCTGCTCTGCACAGTCTCCACCCTAGGGAGAAGAAGGCAACTGTCACCTTCCCCTCAGCCTGCTGATACCCTATAAGCCTGTGAGAAACAGGGTTTTCTCTGAACCTTGTTCCCAGAATTCCTTGCTGCACCCTCCCTCACCCGAGAGGAGTCAGCCAGGCCCTGAGGCAGGTACTGGCAGGGTGGCTGCTGAGAGTGCAGAAACAGAGCTGGCTGCAGTCACACCTGAATCTGACAGGCTTTCCTCAGCTGGGTCACAGGGTTCTCTGAGTCACAGCGGATGTGGCTTTCTAAGGGCAGGGAGGTCAACGCCTTCACCTTGCACCTCCCTTCCTTTCTCAGCTCTGACTCTGAGCAAACACAGGCAAACAGAGGGTCTGCTGCTATATTCTTATTTCTAAGAAAATGTCTAATTCCCAGTGACGTTTATCCTTTTCTCCCTTCGAATTCTGCATCATTCCAAGCCCCCCTTGGCATTGGGTAGAGAGGGATGCACAGCATCCACTACCTTCCTTCCTCCTCAGGAGATGGCAGGGATGAGCACCCAGCAGCGAGGACAACGGCGGCGGTCTGTGGGTAGCCCTCATCACTCACCTCCAGGACTTTTCCTGTGATAAACTGCTGACAGGCCTCACACTTGACTCCGAAGAGACCCTGGTAGTCCTTCTCACAGTATGGGGAGCCATCCCTGAAAGACAAAGCTGCACTCAGGGCTTCGGAAAACACCAGAGCCACCTTTCTAAGGCCCTTCCCACAGACCAAGAATATAACTCATCTTTACAGAGCCAGCCCCGACCACTCAGAGCCACAGGCCGCCAGAGAGCTAGTGAAGGTTCCCCAGGCCGGACAGAGAGAAAACCCAACGAATCTCCACATGGTTACCAGGGCCGCTTCCTCGGCTGTCCCAGAACTACGGAGTAGGAAGGCAGCGTTGCTCCTCTCTTGTATTGTTCCTCTCCCGGCAGCCCAAACGGCCCTCGGATGCCCAGGGTCCACCTATGCCTAAGAGGCCCAGGGCTCCTGACCTCCCTTCCCACATCATTGCCTCAGATTCACGGGCCACTGGGCCACCCGACAGCCTCAAACGCCATCTTGGCTCAGGTCTGTCTGGCTCTGAGGGTCCAGAACATGCAGCAGACATTTACCTCAGAGCGCAGCGAAGTTTCCTTTTCCTGCGTGTTCCAAGCAGAGCAGCTGGAAAGCGAGTCTGAGGGGTAGCTGCTTATTCCCTATGGCCTTCAGCGGCATTCAAAGGCCAGACACTTGTCTGTCTTTTTGGCTGCCATCACCATCACCTGCAGAGCTCTTTAGTCTCTGACAGGAGTGGTTTCAGTTTGACCCCAGACTTACTTTGAAACTATATTTCTGGGCTGTGGGAGCTAAGCCTCCTTTTCAATTATTTCGTTGATTTATTTATTAAAAAAAACAAAAACAACAAAACCTGTGTTTCAATGAACAATTTAACACAAGTGGGTAGGTCTTGGGTTTGCTGTTTCTGTCTTTGACCTTTGACACAGGGTCATCTGCAGCCAGGCTGGCCTCCAGCTCTCTAAGAAGCCAAGGCTCTCTGACCACTGGGATTACAGGCAGCTACCACTCCACCCCACTTCCTACAGGGTTAGCTGAAGCCCAGGGCGCTGTGCCTGGCAGGCAAGCACTACCAATGGAAATACATCTCCAGTCCTTTCTGGGGATCCAGTCCAGGCTGTGCTCTCTGGGCTCTAAGCTCTCTCACCAAGCTATACCACTGGTTGGGGAAATTTTCCAAAGTCATAAAAAAGATGTAGGGTAGCAGATTCTTCCTCATGACTAGAGCACATTAAAAAAAATAAAAACCCCACCAAACTCTCCAGATTCATATAACTCTAGCCAGCTCCCACCAACGCTCTCTAACCCCAACATGAGCACTGTTCTGTGGCCCTGGTCTTGCCAGGCTCAGAGCCTAGATCACATGTGTTTTAGGGGAATGTCGAAAGCCCCGGAGAAGAGAACTTTGCTAGCTTCACATACAAAATAGCAAAGGAAAAACTAGGTGTTTAACTACAAAGCAGGGTATGCCACCACGCCAGCTTTGGTAATCATTAAATTGGGCCACCATCAGTAGGCCACTAAGCCCACGGCACCCACAGCACCGCAAAGCAGAACAGTGACTTATCACAACAAACCGTACAGCAAACAGTTCATCCTGATGCAAAACGGGAGTGCACTGGGGCACACTCAGAGAGACCCCTGAAGGCCGGGGCAGTGCCCAGCGGTGCCCGGTCCCTCTGGCCCAGACTTACTTGCTGATGTATTCGCCGGTGAGGACCTTCCCACAGGACTTGCACTTGAAGCAGCCCAAATGCCACTGCTTGTCCAGAGCCAGCAGGGCCTGCCCATTCTTAATGTCCCTTCCGCAGCCAGCACAGTCTGGAAGAAAGCAGCAGCTCACAGTTACTGCCATTCCCCTTGCAAAACCCACAGAGGGGTAGTGCCCCGACCCTCGGCCAGCCAGCTCTGCCAGTCACTGTGTGCCTAAGCACCGCTTCATTTCCCTGTATAAAACTGTCTCCAGTAAATCCTGAGGGGTCTGTCCTCACATGGCCAGGCAGCTGCTCAAACCTCAGCGGAGCTCACCACACGAGCGCCCTTAACCTCTGCCCCTCAGGAGCCAGGTACCCTTTGGGGTCCAGTTGGCCTACAGACCATTTAATAATAGCGTCTCAGCTAGGACATGAGGAAAGCGTTCACGGGCTCTTTAACTGAGGGAACGTGTGAATCCGCTAAGAGGATTCCTGCTCTTCTGTCTGCCTGTGGCTCCCTGGGCACTGCCCGTCAATCTCAGCTTTGTAATGGAATTTTACTTCCTTACCTAAGCCTTTCCACTGCTGGTTCACTGACTTAACTCCTTAGCTTTCATCTGTCCTTGGCACATTTCTGCAAGGCTCGTGAGCTGGTTACTTCTCTCACAGTGGTAACAAAAAGCCTGGAAGTGCAGCTCGAGGAAGCCAGGCTTCATCTTAGGGCACAGAGGCAAGGTGGGCATGGCAGCTGGTCACACCGCTGGCGGTTAGGGAGCCGAGGGTGATGGTCAGTGCTGGCTCAGCTCACTGCCTCCTTTTACAGTGCTCAGGATCGCAGCACAAAGAGGGCAAATCTTCCCACCTCAGTCAGGCCAAGCTAGACAATTCCTCAGTCTCCTGGGTGGTGCATGTTTCTGGGCTAACAGGAGCATCTTCCACTTCCCTCGTACCATGGCCTGTGAAACCATCTGCAGGGTCTGCACAGCGTCATCACAGCGGGAAGTGGAAGGTGATCCTGTTAGCCCGAAACATGCACGGGGAAGAGGTATGTGAAATGTAACACCAACACACATTCAAAATCTGTGTGTCTGGGGGAAGGAGAGCAGGCGCCACCAGCTGGTGGCTGGACACTGTGTCCGGGAGCAGCGCCCTCTTCTGACCACCCCTGTAACCATCTCCTCTAAACCAGCTTCCCCTTTCCTCCCAGACCCCACCAGCTGCCTCCCTGGAGTGACTGGAGCACACTCCCTGAATCCACACAGAGATGGCTCTGGCTCCTCCTGGCTCTGGCAGCTTAACTTATCCTGTTTCTCTGGCCACAGGTGTTTCTGGGCATCTTGGCCAGCATGTGTTAACTTGACTTTAGACCCAACAATCCATGTCCAAAATTTTACTATACAAGTATATTTGCAACTCTCCTCGTCGTGGTGTGTGTGTGTGTGTGTGTGTGTTCTAGCAAAATGCACGTTAAAGAGAACACTGGTGCTGAAAGGGACGTGTGTGTTCCACTCCCAGAATAGAACAGAATGATTCTGGAGAAAAACATAAGAAATTCTTAAGAAACTGCCCCCTGTGGAGGAAGGCTTTATTTGTCTCCTCGTGTGATCTGAGCTGTTGGATTTTCTTAACCACTAGAATGTGAAAAATTGAAAATATGTACCCATAGGGTTAAAAATGTAAGTTCTGAAGATTAGGATTTCCTTTTTAAAAGATTTATTTACTTCTCTGTGTGTGCACCTCGCTGCGTTTATGTGTGCTACATGTGTGCAAGTACATATAGTGGTCAGAGCATGGGATCTCCTGGATCCTGAGCTACAGGTTGTAGGATGTTGCCTGATATGAGTGCTAGGAACCAAATTTGGGTCCTTTGTAAGAGCATTAAGTGCTTTTGACCACTGAACCATCTCTCCAGCCACTGAATAATAATTTGCTAAAGTACAGGCCATTCTAAATTGCATATAAGATGGTCCTAAAGTATTAAGAAGTGTTTTACCAAATGCCTAATATGTCATAAGACTATTACCCTTAAATCTTATATCTGATAATATTCTAGGAAGATAAGCCACAGTATTTATTTTAAAACACAGTCTTCAAATGATAGGAGCACAGTATTGAGGTTGAGACAAATGAGCAGTTTTAAAAAGCACTAGGGGCTGGGGAGACGGCTCGGTGCCTGCCATTAGTTCAGAACCGCCCACACAGAAGCCCAGGGTGGGTGGTGTCTGTCTATAACCCTAGTGAGGAAAGAGAGAAAGAACATACAGATCCCAGGA
Source organism: Rhombomys opimus (assembly GCA_010120015.1). Lineage (NCBI taxonomy): Eukaryota > Metazoa > Chordata > Mammalia > Rodentia > Muridae > Rhombomys > Rhombomys opimus. Next base: position 1,653,081 of record REGO01000310.1, read on the forward strand.
ACTTGCTGGCCAGCTAGTCCAGCCAACTGCTGAGCTCCTGGCTCAGTTAGAGATCCAGTGTCAAAAAATATATTTGAGAGCTATAGTGAAATCACCTAGCATTGACCCCTAGTGTACACACACACACACACACACACACTAGCACACATATGTACACACACCCACAAACCACTCATTATAGACCCCCCATCTTAAAAAGGAATATACTGTTTTAGGTTCACAGGAAACTGAGAGAGTTCAGAAGAGATTTCTCATTTCCCCGCCCCACATGCTCAGCTGCTACCACTGACCCCAGACACCAGAGCGGCACCCTTGCTCTTGCTGACAAACAGATCATTACCACCCGGCATCCACGGGTAAGCTGTTTGGAAGGTTTAAAATGGCATCACAGATTATAGCATCCCACTGAAGAGCAGAATAACGTCAACAGTCTGAGAACTCTGATCCCTGCCTATTCACCTCCCTGTTCCCTAAGTCCTGGAAGCCTCTGGTCATTTTCTACTCTCGTCATAGTTATGTCCTTTCCACAGTGAAATGGGAACTTTAATTCAAGTTGAGCTAAAATGTCCTTTTGTTTCTAATAATTGCCACTAGGTGGCAGCAATGGTTTGAAGAAGAACAATACTTCTTTGAAATAAAATAACGCAAAGATGGCTCTTTGGTTCTCCAGGTGGACATGGTTGACTTTGAGGGGCTGGCAGGGCCGTCCGAGTTTCACTGCAGGAAGCATGTCTGAGGAGAGGGGAACTGGGGTAGGCTCAGGCTGTGGAAGACTGGGATCCTGACCACCTCAGAACCCTCATGTCCTCCTCGAGAAACTGATAACAGCTTCTTGCTAGGTTGCATTTCAAGGTTCTCTGCGCAGAACAAGGCCTGGCACAGGTGAAGCACTCAATGGCCTCCCTCCTTCCTTGGTTAGGGGCCAGGGCTAAGACTGACCCCTGGGTTTCTTTTCTTTTCTTTTCTTTTTTCTTTTCTTTTCTTTTCTTTTCTCCCTCCCTCTCTCTCTCTCTCTCTCTCTCTCTCTCTCTCTCTCTCTCCAAATTGTGTTTTGCCTGTGTGTGTGAGGGAGTTAGAGCCCCTGGCACAGGCATTACGGGCAGTTGTGAGTTGTGAGGTGCTGGGAGGTGCAGTCATGTCACCTCACACAGCGGCCTTGAGCAGTCTGTACTTTCCATAGCAGCAACCCACTGTTGCCTGGATCTGAGCCTGATGTCAGGCGGTGGAAGTGGACAGGGGCAGCGGCGGGTCTGTGCTGGACCACTCCCTTCTTCCTGCCCCGCCCAAGGATGAGCTTCAGTGAAGAACAGCATGTCCTACTCTCCAGCTTCGTGGTTCTTCAGTGGTTGGGAAAATTGTTTCCACATCACTGAAGCAGCTGCTGGTAAATATAGAAAGTTGGGGCTGGGATGACTGTCAAGGTCAGAGATAGGTGAACGCCATGTGGCATCAAGGAAGGGAGGCCCACTGACCACTCACCAAAGGGAAACCACGACCAGACAGGAGACGGGGAAACAAAGCCCCAAAGCTCAGCCCTGGACGCGTGCGTGCATCAGGACTCACTCTTGACAAGAGGCAGGGCAGGAGGGGCCTGGCTGTCCACAGACACGTCAAGTGGACACCGAGTCCACACCTGGCTCCGTTTCTGTCTCATTTTCCTCAAAGGCAACAGAACCCCTCATGCCTGTTTGCCTTGGTTTTTCTGGCAAAGGATCACAAACACCTGGGCTTCAGGAGGATTTAAGCTGAGGAAAGAGACATATGGCTCAGGGAGATTCGGAGCCTGTTGAGTGTTTCTCTGGCAAAGGCTGAGCACATGAGGCCATGAAGAGAGAACTGAAGGAAGCCAAGTGACCACGCATGCCCACCATCCCAGACCTGCTGCCCTCTTGTCCACTACAGTCCCCCAGGAAGGTGGCCTCCACCCAGAGCCATCTCAGGCGACAGGGACCCCTTCCTGGAATGCTAGAATTTTTTTTCTGAAATGGATCATTGTTGAACACAACAGTGGTAAGCTTGACAGCTTGCAAGGATGGGTTCCAAAAGCATCCTTGTAGGGCTTTTTAATGATGGAAAATCCAGTCCCGTTGCCTACCTATTTCCAAATCAGGAACCTGCAAGCGAGATCTGGGAGTGAGCTCTACCTCCCTGACAGCTAGACTTTGTCCCAATCCTAGAGAGGCAACTTTGGCTTTTTTTCTCTACTTAGGACAGTACTGACTGCAGGTTTGTTATATGTTGTCTTCATTATATTAAGTTTATCATATTAAATATATTAAAGTATATTTCCTCCAACCCTACTCTAGCTAGGACGTTTATCATTAAGAATGTTGGATTTTGTCAAAATCCTTTTCTGCATCTATTGAGATGACCATGTGAGTTTGGTATTCAAGTCCACTAATATGATTTATTAAAGTTTTCTAACTTTTCCCAAGCTTTGGTCCAGGAAACATAAACTTTCCTGGAAATCCTTTTCTAGAATAAGAATAATAAAAATAAATAGTATTTTTCTGTAACAAGGTTATCAAGTAAACTTATGGCTAGATTTGGGTTGCTATTAATAGAAAATCAAAATTTAGGAGAACCTATAAACTATCCTATAGAACCTATAGACTATCCACAGAGGTACTTTATCCCTGGCGGGGACTCAAGCTGAAGCATTTCGGGGGGGGGGGGCTTAAGTTCCAAGGTCTGGCTAACCTGAGGTTCTAAGTTTTTTAATAAATTCAATTGTTCCAAGAAAGCACTGATTTCCCAACCTGAAATTAATTCTGAAATTAAAGGGTGATGGAAGAGTCTGAAAGTGTGTGTGAGAGAGAGAGGCGGGGGTGGAGAGAGGATGAATTAGTTGAGTAAGGGTCAGCTGCTGTTAGATTACTGCCTTCGGCGCTCTCCACGTGGATTCCTGAGGAATAGCCCCTGTGGGGCTTACTGCTCTGTGGCCAGGGTAGCCGGCTCCCGTGTACTGTGGTGCCTCCAAGGACCTAGTCAGGAGTTGCTGTTCTCACTCTGTAACCACCAAGCATATCTCAGTCTCTTTTCTTCTTTTCTTTTCTTTTTTTTTTTTTTTTTTTTTTTTTTTTGGGGGGGGGGTGTCTTTGTGTAGCCTTGACTGTCCTGGACTCACTTTGTAGACCAGGCAGGCCTTGAACTCACAGAGATCCACCTGTCTCTGCCTCCCATCTGCTGGGATTACAGGGGTGTGCCACCACAACGAGTTTTCTACCCTGGCCTTCCAAGGTCCTGTGCTGGTAATTTTTGTCCTGTTTGTCTTTTTATTTTGACGCAAGCTGGAGTCATTTGGGAAGAGGGATCCTCAGTTGAGGAAACAACTCCATCAGGCTGGCTGGCGGGCAAGTCTGTGGTGCATTCTCCTGACTGACAAGTGCTGTGGAAGGCCTGGTCTGCTGTGTGCAGTGCCGCCCCTGGATGGGTGGGCCTAGGATAAGAGAGCAGGCTGGACCAGCCATGGAGTGCAAGTCGGGAAGCAGCACCCTTCCCAGCCCTCCCATGGTTTCTGCTTCAGTTCCTGCCTCCAGATTCCTCCCTCAAGCTCCTGTCCTGCCTTGCCTCAACAATGGGCTCTAATCTGTAAGATGCAACAAACCCTTTCTCCCCAGACTGCTTCTAATCATGGTGTTTCACAGCAATAGAAAGCAAACTAACACAGGTTCTTAGGCTGAGAAAGATTAAAATGATCCAGATTTTCCTTATGTTCTTTTTCATCAAAGTTGGCTCAGCATGTCAACATCTTTAAGGCATTTGAGAGTCCTTCCTTGACCAAAACGTCTGCGCCATCATTTGTCACTTCTGTCCATCAAATGGGTTTTGTTGGATGCTGACCTCCATTGTTAGATGCTGACCTCCATTGTCATCCAGCTACAGGATGATATTACCAGGTCCTGACTTAGTCACCCATGAGTTGACAAATAATGCTGGCCCCAGCCATGTTTCTTATTTAAACCAGTGAGTCCATAGTTGCCTTTTAGTCTGCCTTAGCAAACACCATGGGTACGAATCAATATAAGCAAGGGCAGAGCCAGGCACGGCAGTGCTGCCTGTAACACACAGCTGAAGCAGGAACAATTACCCAGAGTTCTGGAGTTCCAGGCCAGCCTGGGCTACCCAGCAACACCCAGTCTCAGAAACAAGCAAACAAAACTGACAAACGAGACAGAACACAGCAAAGAACGCGAAGCTAAACATTTGCTAGCCTAAGCACTATTCGGGGTTATGCCCAAGACTGTATGTGTTTATGTGCATGTGTATGACAGCAGGTGTAAGCATTTGTGTGTCGCGTGGCAGAGGGGCCAGAGCCCTGGAACTGGAGTTGCAAATGGCTGTGGGCTGCCTGATATGGGTGCTTGGAACGGAACAGGGTCTTCTGCAAGAGTTGCGAGCTCACTTAACTGCTGAGCCATCTCTCTAGCCCAGGAGATTCTTCCTGTTAGTACTTTTAAACTTCCAGAGCCGTGCTGCCGTCAGGCAGAAAAGCACCGTGAGCCTGGCAGATAACAGGGTTGGAGAGTCCTACTTTCCATGTAGTCCTGTGTGTTCCCTCTCTGTGGAAAAGGATCTCCGTGCTATTAATGATTTAATCGCTGAAGCTAAAAATGACACAGAGTGATGTTGAAGGGCTTGTGTGTTGCCTGAGAACGTAACCTTGAACTAGACCTTCTGTGGTGTCCCCTGCTGAGGCCACCGCTCCCTTTGCTGTCTTGATGGCTGCAGTGGAGACATGACAACCCCGAGCAGCCTGGCTGTTTTAACTGGAGCTTCTTGTTGTCTTTGAAAAACAATACAGCACAGCAAACACACTTTCCAGGCCAGGACAGCAGCATTGTCAGCCTTCATCAGGGCAGCTGAGGGCAGCAGCCACCAGCCACGCCCTCAGGGATGAACTGGCGTGGGCAGGCTAGCCCAGCTCTCTTCCCCATGACAGATGCTCACAGAGTTGGCGTGACTCTGGCCAGAGTTTTCATAAATAGAAGTCGATTGTGCCTGCCAAGCCTCCAGTTCAAACCCCTAAGCCAGGGTTCACAAATGCCAGGAGCTCATGGCTTCCCAAGGTGACCCTCTCCTTTCTCTGGTGCTGGGTGTGGTTCTCAGTATTCACAGGACCAAGTCCTTCCCTCTCCCGGAATTTAAGACGCAGTTAAGGAGCTGGGGGATGGCTTAGTAGCTAAAGAGCTAGCTGTGTAAGCAAGAGGACCAGAGTTCAATTCCTGGCACCACTGCAAACAGCTAGGTGAGCTGGCACATCCTTTTAATCATGGCACTAGGGAGTCATAGAGAGGTGAGTGCCCCAAGTTCACTGGCCAGAAAACCAGCCTCATCAGTGAGCGTTGCATCCCACCCACTAAGAGAGCCTGCCTCAAAAAAACAAGGTGGATAGTTCCTGATGGGCAGCACAAAGGCTGAGCCATGGCTCTCCACGTGCACACGCGAGTGCGCGTGTACACACTCGCGTGCACACACACACACATGCGCACACACAACACTTTCTCAAGCAGTGTTCCCATGGCTAGTACTGTCCAGCATGATGATTATGACCAAAAAGAAACATAAAATGGCTAAAAAAATTATCTGCTCAAGCTATCACTGAAGGGTTTCCCCTCTGGGTAGAAAAAGAGAAGAAGCAAAAAGTAGGAGAGGAAGGAATAAAGAGACGGAGAAAGGCCACCTTGGACAGAGTAGGCACACGTGTAAAGACTTGAAAAGCAATCCACTGTACTTATTATATTCCTGTGGCTCCTTAGTTTTGAATCCTAGTGATACACGTGCTGAATGAAAGACTTTAAGTCTGGTACCTAGAACAGGGCCTGGAACTCAGCAGGTACTCAGTGACTAAATGATGGCTCCCTTTGCCACGCCCATTCATTCATTCCAGTCACCTTCATCATCCCACCTTCACCATCCCACGCTCCCTCTGCAGGGTGCTGAGCGACCCCTTTGTCCTGGTTGTCCCGCTCTTCTGCAGCAAGCCCCCTCGTGATTCTGGGTGTGCTCTCAAGCACCGACTCTTCCAGAGAACTCTGGGAAGGGGCTGTGTTCTGAAGAAAGATGAAGGAACTAGTGTCTGAGCCGTCAGACTGGCACATGATATGGAGAGGTCTGAGCAGAGGAGGGAAGCAGAAGGTCAGGATGGACACATGCTGTGTGGGCGTTCCTCAGGCTGGCCCACCACGCAGCACGCATCCAGACGCCAGTCAGGCAGTCCCTGAGGTGGGAAGGCTGAGGGCCCACAGCAGCCCACCCCCGCTTAGTGCTTGAAACAGACAGGAGCTGCGGAGGAAATGCTCATCTGAATCTGGGGTACCACACAAAGGCCCCTCAGGCCCTGTAACCCATGGGATCCAGTCATTTTCCCTCTAGTCGATGCAGGAGGATGGACTGGTGTGAAGCGCAGAGGACTTCAGCTTATGTCCATCACACTTTTAAAAGGCAGAATCAGCTAGAGGAAATTTAGTTATAATCTTCCCACGGCCCTAACGGTACCTTGTACTATCACTTCCATTCCAGGACAGGCACACCAATTGTAACTAATTTGAGGCAATACAGTGGCAAACCTATCATACCCTAAGCTCCATGTGAATGGTTAGAAAATAAATCAGAGCTAAGGGTAAGAAGTACTTTAAGGTGGGAAGAAACACCAAAGGGGCTGAGGTCATAGTTCAGTTGGTAAAGTGCTTGCTTGGTCAGTATCAAGACCAGAGTCCGGTTCCCCAGAATCCACAAGCAAAAGGCTGGATGGGGTGGTCTGCACTCACAGTCCCAGCTACTTGGTGACCTCAGGCCAGTGAGACACTCAAAGAACAAGTTGGACAGTACCCAAGCAATGGCAGCTGAAGCTGCCACCTGGCCTCTGCATGCACAGGTCCACACGTTTCTTGCAAACACACATGCACACAGACGCAGTGGTCAGCACGACATAGGCTGGACAGACAGGGCAGTCAGGCAGAAATGCTGCCTCTTCCTCAGAAGGCACTGAGACAGACTATGTCAGATAATTTTATTGCCTTGGAGGCTCCTTCTCCCCCTTCCTTGCCTCTGCCAGGTCTCTGCCGAGGTCTCTGCCTCCTACTCGGTGGTTATGAAAAACCAGCCACAGAATCTGCGATGCAGCCATGGCTCAGAAGCTCCAGTCTGAAGCTGAGAGAGGACCTTGTCCTCTGATGTAGCTCACAGAGGCCTCGAGCTTTCTCACAGAGGCTGTGAGCATTCTCAAGGCAGAGTTTCACTGATAGAAAGGCAGGCTCTGCCTCGTGGGAAGCCTCTTGCCAAGTATAAAAAGTCTTTTTATTTTTTTAAAGATAGGAACGTCTATCATAGCAGAATAGTTTTGAAGTCGAGGCAATTCTTAGAGAACTACAAATAGCAACCAACTGTTTTCTAATTATGTGCCAACAGCATTCAGGAAGCTGCTGAAAATTCCCTCTGCTCCGTGTTGTCCGTGGGCTGCATACACTGGAGACTTTGCCTGTATAGATCTCTAGGTATAAGTGCTCTCCTTCATGACACCCATGTGACATTTCCATGTCTTCTGGTACTTGTCTAAATAGGTAAGAGCTTCCTAAAAATTAAAAAAAAAATGTTTTGGATGAAGCAGTTGCAATGAGAGGAGATTTCATTCAGTGGGAGCAGGGGAGAAAATAAAAATTTGGCTCAATATGGCTTATGCATAAGCCATAATGGTTAAAGCTAGTATTAAAAGACAATGGCTTTTGGCTGCTTATATTTTCAGACTTGATTTATGGGTATAACATGAATGTCACACAAAAAGAGAAGACAAAGATGTATCCAAATATTTTACATTAGCATCTGTTAATTGTGCAAAATGATGAATTTCACTGTGATATTTTCGTATTTGTATATAAAATAGAATAACAATTAGGATCCGTTAGATGTGCCTTCCCCAGGACTGGAAAAGGGAGGGAAGTTGTCAGGAATCTTACCCAGCTGTGAACGCTGTAGCTCCCACAGTAGCCAGCATGGCTCTACATGTCTGTGAGCACAACAGTGCTATGAATGTTGGGGAAGTAACCAACTGTACTTTGGGACTGGACTCCAGGCCTACTCCACAGGGGGAAAGGCATGCCTGGGTGAGAGCTCGTGGCTGGGAACTCACAGGCTCCAGGATTGCCCTCTAAATCTGCAACTCTATACCCAGAGATGCAGCACTCAGACCTTATCAGAGAAGGTTCTCTGTGCATAGACAGCGGTTAAAGCAGAAACTCACAAACTGTCAAGAGACATAGATTAAATATCTGTGGAGTGATCAATGGGACATCTATATCATGCTCCTTCCCAAGAAGAAGAAGAAGGAGGAGGAGGAGGAGGAGGATGAGCAGGAGGAGGAAGGTTGTCAGATCAGAGGTCTGGGAAGATCAGGACAAAACAGTGTCCTCTGGACATGACGGGACACTGTACTCATGAACTCGTCAGAGCAGGATCTGCCTGCCCACGGCCTATACGAGCTCCAGCCACCCAACACACTGCAGCATGGAAAGGGCAGGGCTTAAAAAGGCATCGCCCCTAGCTGAGAGCTACTGGAGAGTCGCTTTCCTTCGAGTGGAGTATAGCACACTCCAGGAGACAGTACGAGCATAGGAGCAGCAGTGGAGTTAGGAGGGTCTAGGTGGAGTTACAAGAAGGAGTGGAAAGTTAATACGATCAACTTCTATATTTGTACGTGTAAAGTTCTCAAAGAATTAATAAAAATATTGTATTTCCTTAAAAGAGTCTCTCAGATATGGCCATGCCTGTAATTCCAGTATTTGGAAAATGGAGGCAAGAAAATCAGAAATTCAAGATCATCCTTGTCTATGTAGTGAGTTCATGACCATCCTTGGCTACATGAGATCTGTCTCAAAAAAATAAAAATAAAATACAATAACAAAAAATGGAATTCTCAATGTGTTAGATCACACAATGGAGCATGTTCTTAAACTGCACAGCTTGAGGCAACAGGAAGCCCCTTTAGAAGAACTTGAGTTTGTTTCTGTCAACTACATGATCAAGAGGACTAGATAAAGTGGAATCAAAAACAAAAACCAGGGATCAGAAGACTGGCATCTGCCCTCATCTGCCAGCAGAGGGCTTGAGTGCCCCTGAGCGTCAACATCCTACATATGGAAACAGAGAGTTGACCTATGGGTCCTTACCAGGGCATCATGGGAACACAGCCTCTTCTACCTCAGGCCTGGCCCAGCTGTCGTCACAAGAATCCCTCCAGGGCTTTTACTAACATATTTTCAAGTTAAGCCCTGCTAGCAGATGGTGACCATTCCCAGCCAAGTTCGCTTTCCTAACAGTGTTTCTCTGCACTGAAGTGGGGTAGTAAGAGCAGTGAGAGATCCGAAACCCACCACAGCCCAGGTAAGGGTTTACTGAGCTCCTGACCAGGCTGATCCCCCTAGTGGCAGGTCACAGAAACACACTTGTTCAGCTCCCTGGCATGTGTGCATGCTGAACTTCCTTCTTTCCTCCCAGTCTCTATACAAACAGTCACAACACTCTTATTTGCAATAAACGGAAGGTTTCCACAGAGGTGGGAAGGCGCGAGTCCACTGCTATTACTGTAGAATTCGTCCCGAACAGAGAGTGCTCATCCTCTCTGAGGAACTGGGCCTCAGGGAGCTTGAGGGGGCTCTGTACTCCAGGCCCAAGAGCCGCCGAAAATCCATACACACTCAGGCCAATTCTGGGCTCATCTCCGGATGCCTCAGCTCCCTAGTTCACTCCCCAGCTCCCAGCCCAGAACATATCAACTTGTAATAAATATTAATTGATCTGTCCAGTGTCATTCCCAGCACGTTCACCAAAAGAAAGAGTCTGTTATGGGGGGGGGAGTCCCCCTGGATTCCCATATCTCATCCCAAATCTCATCGCTCCTTAGTTTCAAATCTATGATGTATGTATACTGTCTTCCCATACTTGATAGGGTCAGCTACAGGGCCCTTCTCTGATTCCCACAGAAAGAAAACCTTGTCTTCTGCTCTGGTTTTCTTCACATTTTAAGTATTTTCTGTGGGAATCTGGCTATGTGCTCTCACTGGAAAGCAAGCTTCCTGAGGATGAGAGAACTCATTTTGTTCAAGGTTATATCTTCAGTCTCAAGGATGATGCTCATTTTGGGCAGTTAGTAAATATCAAATGAGCAATTGTCAGAGCCCTTCCAGATGAGCAGAGAATGATTTGTAGATGAGTAGACAGTATCTCATCTGCATCTTCCATGAGTGGAGACAGTGATTTTAACACAGAGAGCCTCAGGTGACATAGCCTGTCTCCAAAGTTCCCCATCACCTGACTGGACTGGACCCGCCCAGGATCCAGATGCTCCTCAGCACAGCTCTGAGATGTTTTCAGGAAGATGTAACTGTGGGAGGACCCACCCTGAATCTGAGAGACACCATCCCAAGGTCTGGGAGAGGGTCCCAAACTCAACCAAAGGGAGCCCAAAGGGCCTGCAGGTGGCTCAGCCTGTGAGGAGCTGGCTGAACATGCCTGATGCATGGCTTTGATCACTGGTCCCATGGCAGAAAGAGGGACTGGCCTCCTGCATGCTGTCTCCTGGCCTTCACATGTACACCAGGGTGCTTATGTCCCCCGCTCCCCTGACATACATACATACATATATACATACATACATACAATGATAATAAATAACCTTTAAGGAAAAAAAAAAAAGTAGCTAGCACAGCTTTCTTATCCCGTTTCCTGGTCAGCACCTAAAACCACATCCCTTCAGCCATGCCTTCCTTCTGGTGAGGAAGTTACCCTCTGAACTATGAGCCAAGCAAAGGCTTCCTCCTTTAACTGTCTGAGGTGTGGTCACAAGCAAGGCTTTTCAATGTGAAGGTTCATATTTTTATCTTCCTTGCTGGCTTTAGAATGGACAGTTTGCTGTCTAATTCCATTTGGATCTTTTTGGTACAATGACAATGCTCCTCTCTGTCTGGATTTTAATAAACACTGCATGATATTTTTCCATAGGGGGGAAAAAGCTCCAGATAGGAGTAGACTTAGTGTTTGCCCACAGGATTTCTCAAAAGCAAAGCACCTTCCTGAACTCCCTTTGAACTACTAGAGAGTTTCTGTCAGTGGTCGCCGGGACACTTACTGCTGGAGCAGGTGGCTTCTTTAGGGCTGGAAGACACAGGCTGTGCACAGAGCTGACAAAGGCAGTCTCTCCCATTGAAGGTGACTCGGTCTCCGGGTGGGAACGGGCGCCTGGAGACAGAAAGACATTTGCCCTCGGAGTTATTCCAGAAATTCCCTTCCCTTCCCTCAACCCTTTGCCTGCTGCCCTCCAGTACAAATTGATTTCTTGTGGGAACACCAGCCAGAATGTTTGAAATGCAGCCATGCCCAAGCCCGCCAGCTGGACACGGGCCAAACAAACACACGTGCTTCATTATGAGAGACATGAGAATGCATTGCCTATGGGCTGCCTGGTTGGAAAGTAGCATGATGTAGCTCCATTCTGAAGTGGAAGGGGTGGTTGGACACGTCACTCCTCAGGGCCCAGAGCAGTGACGTGCACAAGGAAATTCTTCACTAAGAAAAAGCAGCCTCACTTTAAGTGCCATGGATTCCCACCAAAGCCCAGGGTGTATCCATAAGAGAACAGCTTACGGGGGAGAGGGAACCTTTGCCTGTCCTGTGTTCTGTGGTAACTATGCCGAGACAGACTTTGTCCTTTCCGGACATTTGAATTTGCAGAGCTCTGGGGAACCCGGATCCTCATCAGGACAAGCTGCTGCAAACATCTGTTTGAGAACCAGCAGCAGGGGCTGTCGATTGCTCAGTGCTGAGCACCTGTTCTTTCAGAAGACCCAGGTCCAGCACCGACCTGGTTGCCCATTGCCATGTATAAGTCCAGTTCTAGGGGATTCAATGCCCTCTTCTGACCTCCATAGGCACCAGACATGCACACACTAAAGTTACATGCAGGCGTGTAATTCACGTGTGCATTTATACACATAAAGTAAATGTTAAGTTAGAAAAACAAGTTCCTTTCCTATTGGACTTTCAGCAGCGGCAACAGGTGGCACCAAAGCGCACGGTCTGCAGGAATGCTATTTCCTAAGCCTGCTGTTTTCAGCAAGCCAATTTACCAATGATTTTCATCAACGTGAGTTTTCTAAAGTGGAACTCACCAGACGGCAACGTGGATGAGTCAGAGGCCGTCAGTCTGAGCAAGTCCAAGCCTCCTGAGCTGTATCTGTACTGTCATAGCCCCTTAACCTACCTCTCCATGGCCTAGCGCTGGTCTTTAACCACAACCCCATGCATACACCTGGACTTGGTCCCACCCACCAACATACCAGTCACTCATCAGGTGTGACACTTGAAAGCAAAAGTCCCCAGGAGATCAACAGCTCCCTCTCTGAAACGGCATTGTAACTTTTCATTGGCCACAGGCAGGGACAGGGTTCATCTACCCGCCTCAGAACTGTGATAATAATTAAAACTACCCTCTGGTGCTGCAGCTGGGCCCGCCCCTTGCTTCATATTCACTTGCTATAGCTGAACAAGGCCCCAGGCTGTGTCGGAGGAGAGCGTCAGAGCCGGAAGGGGCTGTGGACACACGGAGAAGCCCAGCCTGAGTGAGGCAGGCACAGGCACTCCCTGCCCTGCTCTGCTGAGCTCTGGTGACAGGTGTGCCATTGCGTGCGGTCTGCCGGGACTGTAGCTCACCCTGAAAGAGTCGGAACCCCATTTCCACTCAGAGCCTAACTGTAGACCTGCACAGGTCCTCTGTGGTACCAGCCAGACTCCGAGTGCCGCCCAAGTCAAACTCAGCTACCTTTTATAAGGTAGTGTGGCTCCCAAAACACAACAGCAATCCCCCTCCCGTGCCAGCTTCTGACCCTCAGAATACCCATTTTCATTAGGCTGTGTTAGACAGATACCTAGCGATCAGGAGTTGGCAAAGTTTTCTGTAAAACATCAATAGCTAGTATCGCTAAGCTTTGTAGACTGTTCTCTTTGATAATTCCTCAGTCCTGCCACTGCACCAGACAGCAGTCCTAGCCCCTATACAAACGCACAGCTAATAAAACTTTATTTAAAAGAAAACCATAAGGTCAGGCATATCAGCACATGCCTCCAACCCCAGCACTTGAGAGGCAGAGGCAGGGCAGTGTCTGTGAGTTCAGAGTTAGCCTGTTCCAGGAGGAGGGGGGATGGTCCTGTGCACTCTGCATTCAGATGCTGATTCATGTGCCCTGAGATCTGGGTAAAGACTCTTTTGTTCAGTGTTGTGTAAAAGTTGTTCTCCATCATCTCTGATTGGTTAATAAAGAGCTGATCGGCCTGTAGCTGGGAGGTGAGGACAGGAGCTAGGACTTCCGATCCCAGTTAGGGGGTCTCAGGTAGGCACCAGAGGAAGAGAGGAGGCAGCACCATGAGGACAGACAGATGGAGCAGAACCAGCCAAGGCGAGACTAAGATGGCAGGTAACACAGGGCACATGGCAGAAGGAGCCACTGTAGATGGGTTGAAATAGATCAATATCTGCCCAGCTGTAGTGCTTTAAAGCTGATGATAAATCTAATAGGTCTCTGTGTCATTATTTGGGAGCCAGAACAGGTAATACAAAAGCCTTTGTTACTACAGCCAAGGCTATATAGTGAGACCCTGTTTCAAACAAACAAACAAACAAACAAACAAACAAACAAACAAAGGAGACCTAAGGACTAATGATATGACCCATGAGCCATTGCCATCCATCACACACTATGGTAAAGACAACATTTCATCTGTAGAAACAGGTGACTCTTCTGTATTAGCTGGGCAGGTCTTGCTTGCCCAGTCTCAAGCAATCCTCCTGCCTCTGTTTCTGAGTGCAGGGACCACAGGAAAATACTTCAGTGGCCAGCTAGGAGAGGCCATATGAATCATAACCACATAATCCTCTGCACTTCCAAATGAGCTGAATCCTTCTAGGCAGCCGTCCGTTCCCCACTGTGTTGTAAATAGTTAACTGCCTCTGTTGCAGAGCCGGAGATTGAGAAGATGGCCACTTACTTGCAGATGGTACAGGCAAAGCAGTTGGGATGGTAGGTCTTGCCCAGGGCCGTGACCACCTCGCCCTCCACGAACTCCCCACAGCCGTGGCACCGTGTCCCGTACATCCTCTGGTAGTCCAGGGTGCACAGATAGTCCCCGCTCTTTATGAAGAAGCCTCCCTGGGCCAGGTCGCAGCCGCACACTGTGGAAACACAAGTTTACAAGTGGTCATCGCCAAATCTCCGGATAGCCTCTGCCTTCTGCCAGACGCTGGTGGCTCCCTGTGCTCTCAACGGTTTGGGGAGAAGGGGGAACTGGCACAAAGAGCTATTTGTTATTGGGCTCTGCCTTTTCTCCTGCTCCCCTCCCCTAGGAGCTATGCAATATCTCATACAAGGAAAATCCACTGGCTGGGTTTTAATGGTCTCAGTGGCAAACAGTCAGTCTGTGATGGAAAGATACGCTGCATTTGGCCTGTCTCGTGCACTAGCCACAGTGTCCCTGGCAGTGCCATCAGGAAAGGTGTCCACTGCTTGCCCACACAGCTACCTGATTTGGGCCAAGATCACTGAGTAATAAATTCCTACTATAGCAACAGTGACAGCTGCAGTTTCCAGTGCCTTTTTGTTTTGTTTTGTTTTGTTTTGTTTTGTTTTGTTTTCACTTTGGAAATACCTCCCCAAAGCTACAAAGCAGTCAGGGCTTGAGATATCTCTTTGTGCAGTAAATAGAAGACACCAACTGTGTGTATGTTATGTATGGGGAATGAAAACGGGCAGGAAGGGAGGAAAGGGAGGGGCAGGTCCAACATAATCCAGAACTCATTCGAGATCTCAGGACATGCAAATGAGGATGCATTGTTGGGTCTGGATTTTGGCATCCCTTTCCAAACCGCACAGCTGTGGATGACAGAGATGGTACAGAAAGCAGGGACCCGGGCCTAATCTGCATGTTCAGACAAACTCAGGCAGGCCACAGCGTGTCCACAAATAAAGCCTGGAGCAGCCGCCTGATAAAGCATACCTACTGCCAGATGCCAGGGACAGTGACAGCTAGAGCTGGGCCTCTCCACCCTGGGCTCTGTCTCCCAAGGTCAGGTGACTGCTGAATGGAGCAAGGCCGCCTCAGCTTGGGCATCTGGAGTCCTTTCTGACCCTTCTTATAGAGAAGTGAGGAAAGTGAGCTCAGTCACTAAATTACTCTCTCAGGTATTTGCAAGAGCACAGAGTTGTTCAGACCAGTTCCCACGATTCCTTAATAGTCTAGCATACAGGCTCTTAGAGTGGGTGAGGTCATGAAACTGAAGGCGGGGCTGCAAGAGGAAATTAGAAACGAAACAGTAAAACTTTTCTAAACATGTGTGGGGCGCAGTGGCACACGCCTTTGATCCCAGCACTCAGGAGGCAGAGGCAGGTGAATCTCTGAGTTCAAAGCCAGCCTAGTCTGCATGGAGAGTTGTAGGCCAGCCAGGGCTACACAGAGAAACCTGTCTCACCCCCCCCCCACTTCTAAACAAGTAAGGACAAAAATGAATCGAATTCAGGTGTGTAGTGAATATGGCCTGTGTCACCCTCCTGTCAGGCTTCCCGCAGCCTGGACAGAGCATAAACACATGCACTTTGTACTGCGCACGTCATCAGCCCCGAGGAGCAAATGCACATTGCGTGACGCAGCTCCTCTCGGGTTCGCGGCCACTGCGTGTTTCCAATCCCAGCGTTTTCTTTGTCTTGTTTTTAATGAACATGCAATATTTCCTGCTTTTTAGAAACATAATGATTTAATAATGGAAAACAAAGACATTTTCCCACTGTCGTTGCTCAGTGTGTAGCAAATCAGCATCTTTGGCTCAAATTGTTTGAGAGACTTTGATTTTTAAAAATTCCTGACTCAGTTGCTGACTTGAGCTTTACAAAAAGTAACCATTAAATGAATTTTGGCTTGAGATTAGGGCGGAATTCTTTAATAATTTCTGAAACGGCACGTTTATGCAACGTGGTATTCTCAGCAATGATGACAAAATCAAAATATTGATGGCGTCAGGAAACCCTGAAGACACTCTTTGTCCTGTAGCTCCAATATCCAGACAATATTCAATTCTTTATGTAAAAATAAAGAAACATTATCTTACAGTGTATAAATCCATTTTAGACCTTAAAACATAAAAACATATGTATAGCAAAGAATTGTTTTATGATTTATTATCAGCAGATGTTTGGTTTATATACTTAAATCTTTAGCTACCCAGACTAGCATAAAAAGTTCACAAGTGTTAAGGGGTTAGAGTGGGAAGAGGCTGGGGCCCCCAGTCTAATGAAGCAGTGTTAACAAGAGAGCTCACGACTAAGCTGCCATCAGTTAGAACTCTCAAGAGTCAAGACAGTACAGAAACCACGCATGTGCCTTCCACCTGGACTCCTGGTCCTGGTTTAGACCAACATTCCACAGCTCTGATTTACTTCTTGAAAATTATAATGTAAGATGATGGCCAGAGACCCCCTGCTGGAAACTAGCCGCCCCATAAATGACGCTATGACTATATTCCCAGGACAGCTTCTTCCTCCTGTAACTGCTGGGAAGTTTTCCTGCAGCCACGGTTCTCACTGGCTTCCTTTTTACCTACACAATCTTGCTGGGAGCTCAAGAACTAGCCTAGGTCTGGCCACAGATGCTTAGAGCAGAAACAACCTGGGGGAGTAGGCCTCATCGCTGAAAGTCCTCTTCAGTCATTTCATGGTGTGTTCCTTCAAGGTGACAGAGCACTGTGGCCAGGAGTCTTTATCTGTACTCTTTTGGATTCGTTCTTCAGGAGCCTGCCGGCACAGTGTCTCACATAACACAGGGACTAATTCGGTATCGTTAAGCTGAAGTCCTGCCTCATACTTGGCAAGTGCCCACCAATTTTACTCCTGGGAGTCATCAGCAGTTCTGATGACTCACTTGTTCCTCTCAAGCTATTTCTCATAGCTCTGAGATGTGGCAAACAATGTGCTCAGATTCAGTGTCCCCTTTGCTCTCCATCCGGTCATGTGGGCTGGGAATAAAAGTCACAGGTTCTTCATGAGAAGACTCAGGTGACCTTCATGCTAACGCATACCACAAGGGCCATCTCAAAGCTAATACAAAGTTCTTCAACAGTCCTTTCTGCTGACACT
Organism: Rhombomys opimus; assembly: GCA_010120015.1. Taxonomy (NCBI): domain Eukaryota; kingdom Metazoa; phylum Chordata; class Mammalia; order Rodentia; family Muridae; genus Rhombomys; species Rhombomys opimus. The sequence goes on from REGO01000310.1 coordinate 1,670,249, forward strand.
CGCTGCTTCCTCAGGGTGCCTCTGTGTGGGTTCCTCTGTCTGCCTAACATGGGTTTGTGAAATTGACACATGCTGTCTTTAATTAAACTGTAATTTCACGAACTTAGCACAGCCTTACAAAATGATTTTGCAATGCAGTTGAGAGATGACAAACTGTGCCCTGCTGCGATTTGATTTGGCTTTTCTCTGAAGCTCCAAGCCAAGCCAGGTTATCCAAAACTGTAGCATTATTTACAGTGGTTTAGATGATTAGACAAACAGTGTCTAAAGGGGCAGGAATCTATGACACACTTGGTGAAGCTGAGCCTAAGGCTAGAGTGGTGATGATGTAATTGGAGGATCTTTCCTCTTTTCTATCTCTTCCTCCTCAAGGACCCTAAACACAGAGCATCCCCACAGACACCATTCCCTTTTCTATACAATACAAGGCCTCCCTGTGGACAGACCTCACCTACTTCACTTTAGTTCTTGAGCACAGGATTTCAGTCAGCAGTCTCTGTAGTGACTGCGGGCTTTAGACCACGGCTGCAACTGAGCAGGGGACAAAGTGTGCCTGTCTCAACCACAGCCTCTTCCAGCGCTCTGCCCTCTCAGCTCCTCTGTGCTACCCCCACTGCTGAAAAGGCTTCTGGGAGACTCTGCTCCCCATCTCAGAGAATCTCTAGCAGCATCCATTTTCTCACTCTTACACCAACATTTTCAAGCAGGCACAGAGCCCAGGCTAGTTCTCCAGTGGACAGCTTTGGCATCCTTTCATCCCCCTGCTTTCTTGCCATCCTTTCTTAAACCCTGGCTTCATCCTTGCCCTCACGCATAAAAGTAATTGTATTAAAACAGAGCTTGTATTGTCAGGAAAAGAATTCGCCAAAAACAAAAACAACCCTAGGACAGCCTGAATTCCCCTCTGGAACTACAGAGGGGTGGACCAGCCATCATTGGTGATTCCTCAGTAAGTGAGAAGAACAAAGGTCACAGAGAAAAGGACTTTAAGAACTCAATTTTTACAACTCCACATATGCTTTTATAAACAACATGAGTGAGCTCACAAAAAGAGGACTATTAAGTGGACTCAGAAAAGTGAAGCACAAAATAACGTTCATATGCCTGTCACTCACTTCATTTAAAAAAAATCCTATTAGTTGTGACAACATGCCTAGAACAGTTAACTGTCCATGTCAGTTATTTTCAGGTGGACAGTTCAGCAGCTTATGTGTGCGCACACGCGAGTGGCATCAACACAATCTACCCACAGAACTACCATTTTCTTGAAAAGCTGAAACTTGGTGCCCGTGAAACAAGAACTCCGTCCCTGAATCTCTCTAGTTCCCTGGTGGCCCACATTCTGCTTTCTATCTCAGGGAAGCTAATTTCTCAGAGTACACACGTGTCAATGGAAGTTCGCCTTTAACGGTCATAATGACCTAAGAGACTTGGGTGGTGGGTAGAGAGATGGCTCACCCACTAAGAGCAATGGCTGCTCTGCTAGACCCACGGTCCAGTCCCAGCACCCACATGGTAGCTCACAGTCATGGGGATCCAACACCTTCTCCGGCCTCTGTGGGCACTGGGCATACACTCACATGCAGGCAAAACATCCACAAATATAAAATAAAAAAAAATAAAACAATTTTTAAAAAATTAGAAGAATCTGGGGTCAAGGCTGAAGAGATGGCTTGGAGAGTAAAATCTTTGAAGGCCCCAGCTTTGGCTCCCAGCCCCCGCCTGAGGGCTCACACTATCCGTAACCCCAGTTCCAGGGGATCTGATGTCCTCTTCTGGCCTCCATAGGTACCACACCCGTGTGCTGTAGACACACAGGCAAACACTCATACACATAAAGTAAAAATGAGTGAATCTTAAAAAAAAAAAAAAAAATACCCAAAGCTTGGCTACAAAGAAAAGGGTAGAAATCCCATTCTTCCAGAGTTAACCTGGGCTGTAGTTAGCAGCTCATGGGGTCATTATCCAGGATGCAGCTCTTGACCGGAAGGCCCTGATTTTGAACTCTGGTGCCTGCTCTGTGGTGAAGATGGCCACCACTTGGTTTTATCATCCTGCTGGAGCCTGACCACCCCTCCCTTCCAGACAGCCATCTTTGACAGTCTTTCTGGAAGGCCGACACATCCGTGCCTCAGTTTCCCTGCAGGCAGCTTTCCTGCTGCAGGCTCTTCTCACTGGTGACTGTGTGTCCTTGGCACACTCATCCTGTGTTTGTAGCATAGCTGTGGACATTACACACATGGCTTTCTACCGAAATACCTGAAAGTGGACATTAAACGGATTTCAGAAGAATTTTAAAACATTTTAATTACTTTAACATTTTGTGTGTGCACACCATGAACATATGCACACACAAATGTGTCAAATGTGTGGGTGCCCACAGAGACCAGAAAAGGGGATCTGGCTCTGGGGCTCTGGAGTCACCAGCAATTGTGAGCATCCTGATGTGGATGCTGGGAACTGAAAACTTGTCCTCCGGAAGGACATCAAATGCTCTCGGCTGTTGGGCCATCTCTCCCGCCCCATTACTGTGTTTTTATTTCTTTTGTGTGCATGCATGTATGCACGCCACACCATGTATGGAGGGCTCGAGTTCTGTCCTTCCAACCAGATCCTGAGGCTCAAACTGCAGGTGCCTTTTCCCACTGAGTCATCATTGGCTCTTAAATACTTTTTAAAGGAGCTTTAGTACCTTTAAATGACAGAACAAAGCGAATGTTTTACATCTACAGGATCATAGACTAAATACACGGTGAGGTTAAATTCAAATGGAAATATATACATCTTAACATTAACATTCCAAAAACCCCACAGACTGCTCCCGTTAAAAGCCCAGGCTCCCTGCCTGCTCCCCCAGTGGTAAGGTCTGGCCACAAACCCACACCTTGGGGGTGTCAGGCTCTCACATTCACACCCACAAACCACCGAGTACAACTCACTGCTGAAGTGGGGAGATGTAGATCCAAGAAATTTTTACATAAAAGTTGTGAAATTAGTACCAGGCACATTTTTAAAAAGCTTGAATCTTAAAATAACGAGTGAACTGGAGCTGCTTGGGCTGTAAAATTAACCCAGCCCAGAAGGCGAGGCGAGCGCAGAGGCGGCAGAGCGGGACAGCTGAAGGCTAAGGGAGAGGGAAGCTGTGGGGCCACAGAAAATCCACGCTCCTGGTGTTCCACCTGCCCAGCAAGGCTTCAGCTAACAAAGGTTTTCTGGAAGGCAGCACACTGAAAGCTGAAGCCCCTCCTCCATCAGCAGCTGGGATGCCCCTCTGTGCCCTCTGTGCCCGCTGCTGCTTGCAAGCCGGCCTGACCAGTTTAGAGGAAGAGAGGACCAGGGAACCAGGACCCTTAGGCGCTTTAATGGGGGCCAGCAGCCTTTGGGTCCTCTCTTTACTTTCTGGGGAAGGCGCTGTGCGTCTAGTGTCCTGACCGCAGTGAGCCCATCACAGGACAGGAGCCGGGGCTGGGGCTCAGTGGCAGAACCTTTGCTTAGTATACACAGGCTTTAGGTTCAGCATCCAACACTACAAAAGAATCCACAGGGAATGAGGGGCCTTTATGAGCATTCCTGCCTGGAGCATGGGGATACAGCCTGGGCTACCCTTTCCTTTATGAGCAGGCAGGCTTTGTGCTCTGGAAACTCTACATTCCCTGTGGCGAGGTCAAAGCCTGTCCTGCCCTTCCCAGAGCAGATCAGCACAGCTTCCTGGGTAGCAGAGTGCTGGAGCCCCCCCCCCCATCACTCCTGGATTGTCATTGTGAGTACCAAATGTTTCTTGTCCCCTTCCTCCTCCTACTTCAATCGAATTTTTATTTATCTATTTTCATGGTTTGCTTGGTGGGGATTGAGTCTCCTCTACAAAGTCCATATCGGCCTTGTCTTCTCTAGCGGGCTCAGGCCGGCCTAGAACCTGCACCAATCTCTGCACCTCAGCCTCATCAGTGCTGAATCTGCAGACTTGTGCTTCACGCAGCGATCCCCTCTCCTCCTGTTGTGCATACGTGTGAGGTATATGCGTATGCAGTGTGTGCACGTGAGCACATACGTCGGAGACCAGAGGAGGATGGTGGTTGTTTGTCCTGCTCTGTCACACTCCATCTTATTCCTCTGAGCAGGGTCTCCCGCTGAGCCTGTAGCTGGGCTAGCAAGTAGCTAGCCAGCCCGATGATGCTCCTGCCTTGGCTCTCATGCTGCTGGGTCATGGGCTGAGGGTTCAGACTCAGGCCCTTGTGCTTGGGCAGCTCTTAGCCACAGAAACATCTTCTCTGCCCCCCAGTGAGCTCTTATCTTTCCTCCTTCTTCGTGGTCTTCCTCACAGATCGTCTTTATCAAGATGATGATGGTCGCCTCTAATGTTCTGCTGCACTCAGAGGCCCATCCGTGTCACACTGTCCGTTCCCGGGCTGAAAAGCTGAGCAATGAGCTTGAAGCAACCACAAAGGCTAGCTCAGAAGGGCCACTGCCCTAGCTCAGAGCTCAAAATAGCCGAACGACACTCACCAACACTGAAGTGCGGGGGCAGCCTCTGCCAGAAATAACCTTTGCGAAAATGCCCGACTCAAATGCTAAGCCTCAAAAATGGACTGTAATTGCTTTTCATTGACTTCTAAATGCACATCAAAATCAATAACCACTCTGGGAGAGAAGTTACTCGCAAGGTCAACCAGACAGTAAAATGGGATCCAAAGCAATGCTTTCGGGGGTTTCCAGTTAACTCGGAGTTTGAATGTATGATTAGAAGAGATTAGAAAGGAAGATTTTAGAGCCTCTGCTTGTTAATAAAATCATTGGCAACATGGTATTTAGAAATTGGTGTAGAATTTCATATGCAAACAAACTGTTTACAAGCAGCTCAAGAAACAAAATTGTCACCCAGAGTCCAAGAATGAGCATGAAAATCATTTACCATCATACAGATGACCTTCACACAAGTGCTTAGGGCTAAACATGAGCACAGGAGGTAATGTGGGTGGGGGGTATGGCTCAACTATGGACTCCTTACCTCACAAGCATGGGACTTTTGTTTTGATACCAAATTCTAAAGGAGACTGAAGGAGGGAGGGAAGGACAGAGGGAGGAAGGGGGAGGGGAAGGAGGGAGAGAGGAAAGAACAGAGAGAGAAAAAGAGAGAAGCTGTTTATGCTTAAAATGACCAGTCTTACTTATGACTAGGACTTAAATCTCATGGTAGGCCATACCTTTGGATTTTGGACCACAGGTAAATGTCAATAAGATCTTAGTCTCCACGTCCCTTCCACTTTCTTGGCCCCCAGACTGAGCTGCTCCCTCTCTGCCTCCTCTGAAATCCTGTGCACCAAGGAGAAGGTTGCAGAGAAAGGTCCGTGTGTGCCTGTAAACTGACCCTACAGATAACATAAGGAGACAGAAACGTGCCAGTCACCAGGAAGGAGAACTGGCTCCATCAGACCTCCTATGGGCTCCCTAAGGCTGACAGGGCTCTGCTCTGCCATCTGATCTTCTGGCCGTTCCCCAGCGCCAGCACTAAATCCAGTCCAGCCCGTGCTCCCTGCATTCCTGTAATTCTTCCAGCCTCTGTGGAGGCCATTAACCCTGCATAGCATCCAGAACCCACTTAAATCTGGCCTACAAAGGAGGAGGATGCTCTTTCCCACCTACCTCCAACCCACACCTCTGGTTCCACACTTTTAGAACCCAGAACAATCAATTTTGGCTCCTCCTAAGATTTCTTGAAATGCTACTTCATTGAAAGCTCTGAAGACGCCTCTTCTTAGCATTTCTCTATGAGAAACGGGAAACCATCGTCTATTGTCCCAAGTTCACAGTGCTCTAACTAGGCTTCTGGTGTGGCGTGGCTGGAGCCTGGTCTCCTGGGCGCAGTATCAGGTATAGGGCGTTTGGAGCCTGGCACCCTGCCTTTGCTCCTGAGTGGCGACTCAGCTAATCCCCACCCCCTTTGCTCACATATCTCTGTGACCCGGTGGCCACAAGGACAATGTCTTCAGTGCACCTATTTTGGGAAAACGTGTTCATGAGATCACTCTGAGCCCTGGTGATTTCTAAAGCTCTCGAAATGGCCTGACACTCCCAATGACCCCATAACTCCTTCTGCCCTTTAAAAAAAGAGTCTGTGTATCTCTTTGCAGCCTTCTCTCCCAGGAACCCCAAGTTTCAGCTTTGCTGTGCTCTCCAAGCCGCCTCTGATCCTCTGGAGCCCGATACGGAGTACATTTCAGCAATCTGAGAGGCTTCCTCGTTAACTGCTAGAGGTTGTGTTAGAGCCCACTCAATGCTGTGCTAAGCAGTCCCAAGAAGGTCCCCACCACAGACAGCAAGACTGACCCACCAAGTGCACTGTGAGGAGAAACAAGAATGAGCAGCAGCAGGAGCAGCAGGACTAATTAAAGCACAAAGACCATTTTAAGAAAGTAGCTGGCGCCAGGCATGTTGGTCCAACTGGGATTCCAACACTTGGGGTTGAAGCTGGATAATCGGAGTTCAAGGTCATCCTAGGCTAGGCTCCACTGAGAATGGGCATGATACCTGCCTGGGCTACACAAGACCCTGTCTGAAAAAACAAGTTGCCAGGTATGGTAGTGCACGCCTTTGATGCCAGCACTCAGGAGGCAGAGGCTTATCCCAAGTTTTTCCTGGGAGCACCAGCTCCTGAATGATAGGAAGATATTTTATTGGTTATGAAAGCTTGGCCTCAGCTTCTGCATGTTCCCCAAGCAGCTCTTGACTTAGACTCTCCCTTTTCTACTAATCTACATTCTGTCAAGTGGCTCATCACCTTGCCTCAGTTTCCTCAGATTCTTTCCCAGAATTCTTATCTCTATCCTTTCCTGCCTCAGCCATTGGCCATTCAGCTCTTTCTTATACCAATCAGAAGGTTTGGAGGGAGTCTTCACAAAATACGATGCAGCTATAGAAATAACAATACAAAGTCTGGCCTGTACTCAGCTCTCTGCTGGTACAGAAATCAACATCTGAATAACACAGAGATAATCTTTACACAGTGCACAAAAAGATTGCCCCAATAGAGATTGGCCAGCCTGGTCTGAACAGTGAGTTTCAGGATAGTAGGGTCTATGTAGAGTGACCCTCAAATTTAAAAAATTAACAAAAATAAATAAAATTTTAAAAAATCAAAATTAAAAAAAAACAAAAAGTACATGGAATTGGGTATCAGACCCTCTAAAAAAGAAAAATAGGAAAGGTCAAAGGGTTTTTGACAACTCACATGATGGTGGGTTGTTTTTAAGAAAATCAGAGATTAGCTCTTTTCCATGTAAAGATGGCAAATTTGAGGGGAATGTCATTTTACACTGACTCGGGAGGAAAGGCTTATTTGGGCTCACAGCTCTCATGTCACACTCCATCACTGAGGAAGTCAGGACAGGATCCTGGAGGCAGGGGCTAAGGCAGAGGCCAGACTGCTCACTGGCTTGCTGCTTGCTCCTCACGGCCTCTTCATCCCGCTTTCCTGCACTGCCCAGGAGACCAGCTCAGCGCTGGCTCCAACACGGCGGCCCAGCCCTCCCTCCCATATCAAGGGCACCATGCCTGTAGGACAACTCTATGAAGGAGCTTTCTTAATTAAGTGTCCTTCTTCCCAAATGACCCCAGCTTGTGTCAAAGAGACAAAACATTAGGGAGCACACCAGCTAGTCCACATGGCCACAGCTAGCTTTTTCTGTGGGTGCTGGGATCTGAACCCAGGCCCTCACACTTACACAGCAGGCCCTTTCTCATGGAGCTATCTCTCCAGCCCCTCAGAAGGAATTTTTGAGGAGACAGACTCTGCTGACAGATTGGATATTTCAGAAAAAAAGAAACAGAGGACTTTTTAAAAAAGCTACCAAAAATATCATTTTTCACTCCCTTTAACAGATAGTCGTGGCAACTGTCTACTGAAATGCAATTCTACGGGAGAATGCCTGCCAATACTACCCCAGCAGCCCCAGCAGATGCTCACGTGATCTGATATCTTCCACAGACAGTGCTCAGAAATCTCAAACGACGTAACTAAAAATAACATAGAAAACTTGCTCCATTTCTCCATTTCTTTGAAAAAAAAAAAAAAAAGCTACTTAAAAGTGCCATCTTTAAAAAGTTTTTATTACATTGTGTGTGTGTGTGTATGTGTGTGTGTGTGTGTGTGTGTGTGTGTGTGTCAAAGCACATCTTTCGGGAGTTGGTTCTGCCCTTCCACCACATGGGGTCTGAGAATCTAATTCAGGTTCTCAGGCTTTCTGGCAAGGGATCTTACCTACATCGAGCCATTTCACAGGCCCTAAAATGCTATTTCTTTTAAGTGATCAGAAGACCATTATAGCTTCCTTCATTCTTGTAAGAATCTTTGTGTCAAAATCTATGTCTTTGTTAACCGTTGCCCCTCCCTGCCTTTGTCTCCCGAGCCTACTGTCTTTAAGAGGCGGGCCACGAGCTTGTACCTGCCTTCCTGTCCTGGAGGGTTATCAAGTTTGCTGGAACACGCACGATTTATGGACACCTCTCATCTGTCCATCGTAATAGTCACTGACCACTAAGCTCTAGATAGACCGAGAGGGTGTGGCTCTCACCTGCGCCTGCCCCTCTCATCCTGCCCCCTGCCCGATCCCCAGGAGCCCAGTACCGTACACAACTGTTGTGGTTGACCGTGAAGTGTATCTGAACCCTTGCCGCAGCTGGCGTCTTGTGAGACTGTGGGACCCTCAGGAGGGAGACCCTTGCTGAGGAGGGGAGTTTCTAGGGCCTTGAGGTTGCTTGGCCTGGGCCCACTTCCTGTCTGGTCTCTGCGGATGCTGTGAGTAGCTGCCTCATGCTCTTGCCTCCTTCCCCTTGACGTGGTGGCCTGCAGCCCTTCCTGCCACGCGCTTGGTGACGACAATAAGAAGACACTGCAGTGTCCTCCCCCCCCCAGTACCCAGGACTTTGGCCTGACCCATGGGGGTGCTCTGTAATATTCCACATGGCCAGCACGTGAAGGCATCAGTGTTCTCAGGCTTACTGATGCAAAAAATGAGGTGATTTTTAGTAAAAGAAAAAACAAAGCAAAACAAAACGTATACCTGTTCTTTGGAACATGAAGCCTATCTTGGCTTTTTCTTTTTGTTTTTAAATAGCAGCTCAAACTCTTCCTCCTGGGGGGGGGGGCTGGAACAGCTTAGTCTGCTACCTCTCCCTCCCCTTGCCACACACACACACGCCTGTGGCCTTCATCATTTTCCAGCAAACCACTAAGAGTGGACAAGCCACCACGAGGGACAGTCAGCAGAGATGAGAGTAGTGCTTGCTCACAGCGGCAGCTGTGGGATGTGGAGCTTGGCAGCCGGACTCCGGAGCCACAGATGTGGCAGGCCCTTTGCTGCTCACCGGCGATAAACCTGGTCCTTTCCAGCAAGGGTGAAACCATAGTTGCCTTAAGCCACATATGGGCTTTTCTCTCTTCCCACATTGCAGAGGCTCGGCTGTCCTCACAGTCTCACAGGACCATGCTTTTGTCTGTATGTTGTTCAACAAACACGTCCCTCCCCAGACCAGCCCGCCTCTTCTCTGGGTGAGAGCTCCTGTGGGCCGGTGTCTACACAGGGGGGCTGGGATAGGTCTGTCGTAGGGCAGGGAGATCTGTGCCTTGCTCCTTTTGATGTGCCGAGAGCTCACAAGCATGCTTGGACCCTGGTCAAGCATGTCTTCCCCTTAGCAATCCGGCTCATTCCTGAGTTCCCTGTTGTGTGAGGCCATTAGGGGTGATAAAAACACTTCTTGGGAATTTCCTTGGCTTCCAGGGTCATGGCTAATCAGGAACTGAAATATTCTTTATTTTTTCTCTTCATGAACTTCCATTTTCTACCCTCTACCACTTCACCAACTTAATCTAGTTTTTGGCCCAGCAAAGCCTGGCATGTAAAACATTCACATTAGGAGCTGATTAGAAACAACAGTAGCCACAGAGGTGCTGAGCAGCAAGGCTGGGGAGGAGAGCGGTATGCTGGCTTGTCTCCCAGAACCAGGTTTACTCGGGCAGGACCACACTTAAGAAAGCGCCAAGTTTAAATCCAACCTATCTCCAGGAGCTGTCAGACTTTACCACACGGAACTCCCAGATACACCCTTTTGATGGGATTCTGATGAGCGAGCAAGCCAGCAAGCAGCACCATCCATCTGCAGCAGCTCTTGCCTCCGGGTCTGCCCTGCTTGAGTTCCCGTCCTGACTTCCTGCAGTGATGGCCAGCAATATGGAAGTATAAGCTACATAAACCCTTTTCTCCCCAACTTGCACTTTGGTCATGGTGTTTCACTGAGGCAATAGAAACTAAGCCAGTTGATGCCAGGATTATGGGGTATTGCTGTGACAGAGCTGGCCATTTCTTGGGGCAGGTTATAGAAGGACTTTGGAACTTCGGGCTGGACCAGCCGTTGAATGCCGAGAGCAGTGTAGAAACAGGCTCCTTCCTTGTGAGGTTTCAGAGAGAAGTCTAAAGACTTTCCCAGGTCTGTTTGCTATTCTGAATTAAGATTTCTGTTGATCTGGTCAGCTGAAGCTGAAGAGTCAGCTGTAATTAACAAGAGACCAGCTCCGCTGAGGTAAAGCCTTTGCATGGCTGGGACAACTGGGGCTACAAAATTAGAGGCCAGTGAGAGGAGACCAGCACCGCTGAGGTGAAGTTTCCTGGGGAGTGTCTCCTCGGGGTCGGCACACACAAGCTGTGATTCAGAAGTGGCCGAGGTTGTACCTTGCATTGGTAGCCAAACTTGGTAGCGTAAGAGCCACCCAGCTGGTACCAGTTTTGAAGAGGTCAAGCAGAGCAGCTGAGGCTTGGCACTGTCAGGCCAGGAGAGGCTGTTGGTGAAGGCCCAGGGCTGAAGGGGGCACACAGAGAAGTTGAGGTTTGGTACCACAAAGAGAGCCTATGAGAGGCTGTTTCTGCAGAAGACTACAGCATTTTGGAGATGCCCGTATCCCTGGGCTGACCACCAAGGACAGCAGCAGGGAGCAGAGCCAGCTGGAGCCTGAAAGACAAGCTGTGTGTGCTGCAGAGGGCAGAGCTGGAGACGTGACTCAAGCTCCTCGGAGGAGCCCAGAAGATCGTGAGTGGATCCCAGGTAACGAGACACTGAAGTGTTTTGCTGGTTCTTTCACATTGGCATACAATACTCTGGACGTAGAACCCTTGCTTTGGGGCTGGAAAGTTGGCTCAGCGGTTAGGAGTGCTGCTGCTCTTCCTAAAGCGTCCCGGCACCAGGCGGCTGGCGATCACCTGGAGCTCCAGCTCTGGGAGATGCAAGGGCCTCTTCCAGCCTCTATGAGCACTGCACGCGTGTGGGGCACACGCTTACACAGACATACGCAATAATAAAAAGCACAATCTAATATACTTGCTCCTAACAAGATGGGGGGGG
>REGO01000310.1:1689347-1713842 GCA_010120015.1 Rhombomys opimus
GGTCCCGACGGCCACACACCCCTGAGCAGGATGCTGGAGGTACTGTACCTTTGCAGGTGAAACATTTGATGTGGAAATGCTTGGTCTGGACACGAAGCACTTCGCCCTTGCATGGCTCCCCGCATTTGTGGCAATGAATGACAGGCTTCTCTGAGGAGTGGTGAGGGTCCTGGGGGTGGACCACTGGAAAGAAACAGCAAAAGGTTTAGTTGAAGAGGAAGCATTCCTAGAACGCTGTCTTTACAAGGATGCGCGGCAAAAGAGCCACACGGCCTCTCAGTAAGCATGAGCTGGGCGCATGCCCCCCATCCCACGACCTTGGACCCCAAGACCTTGGCTCCACAGATGCATGGGTCAGCGGAAGCTTTAAAGTCCTCTGGGGACAAACAAGCTTGCTCGTCATGGACCTTCCTGTCTTCTGCTTAGCTTCTCAGGGACATACACTGGGTCATGACAAATACAATCTTGTTCCACTTGGTATTTTGCTCTCAGTTTGTGACATCTTTTTGCTGACTTAGCACCTTCCAGGAGGAGGCTCTGTAAATCACTGGTTCCTTAGAGATGCTACCATTTCTTACAGTCTGTTTGGTTTCTTTCCTAATTGTAGTTCATGTCCCAGCTCCCCTGTTCAGAGCATGAACTGGTAAACACTCGGGCAGTATGGGACAGTTTTTCTCCCATCGGTGAACATTTCTCACGTCATCAGTGAACATTCTCTCTCCTAATGTGGGGCTTGGATCTACTGGATCCCAGTAGAGAGTCCCATTACAGGACTCTCATGGTGTGCACAGTTCCTCACACACGCTATGAGCAAAACCTTTAAAAGTAACAGCAATCTGGGCGGCCTGGGTCCCTCTGCTCACGACCTGCTTCCTTGCCTGTAAGGCAAAGCGGACTGGAGCAGGCCTGCTGGGAATGAGGGGCTCATGGAGCGGATCCTCTCGGACTCAGAGCACAGTTTTCAGAAATGGAAGGTTACTTTGGCTGCCCCGGCCTCAGAGTAGGGTGCACAGCCTGAGCTGACGAGGGCGGCAGGGAGGCAGCGAGGTTTGAGCCAAGCATAAGGCTTGCATTTCCTTGGTCAGAGAGTGTCATTAGGCCCTCGTTGCTGGTGAAGAGCCCTGGAGTCCATGCGACACTTGATCAACCAACACAGTGAGCAAACGGCATTTTTAAAAGCTTGTCAGGTAGGAAAACTGCGCCGGGCAGGTAACGTGAGACCACTAAGACCCGAGGCAGAAAGATACTTAGAGCTCGGTGGGCGAGGCGCTGGCTGTGCGCTGTGGCATGCACAGCGGCGCACTGTCCTGCACGGAGCGTTCCCCTCCCCCATCTTGCTGAAAAGAGTTTGGGCAAGATGGTGCCAACAACCAGGTGCCAAGCCCGTGTCTGGAGAACAAGGCTCTTGTTGTGAGGTTCTGAGAGCAAGCAGGTGCAGCTTCAGGCTACACCGTGACCCGCCTCTCACACCTCTGCCGGGATCCCAGCATCCCAGGCCACCTGCATTCCTGGATCTACCTGAGAGGCTCTCTCTCGAAAGCCCGTATTTACCTTCAAGTTCATATTTTCTACAGGAATTAAGGAGGGGTTCACATGCTATCAAGTTCTCGGAGAGCAATGTGCCACAAGGCCGAAGATCTATTCCCGTGGCCCGTGGGCGTTAAGAGAAAGTTCAGCCCCCAGCCCCCACCCCCCTCCCAGATGCTGGTGGGGACAGGCCCGGCTTTTGCTTTCCCCAGCCGATCCTGTGCTGGCGCGCACACCTAAGTCATTTCATTCCTGTTGCGCCACCCTGGCCTGGCGGTGGGGTGAGCAGCGCCGCCCCCCGCTGGTGGGTGAGGAGGTGCTGCAGCCTGCGCAGGGCAGCAGCTAGTGTACAGGTCCACACCTAGGCCTTCTGCGCTGATTCTGCAGACTGTCAGGGCAGGGCAGGAAACTTACAGGTAAGCTATCTAGTCAGCCAATTTTACACGCAATGCTAGAATAACTTCCAGAGAGAACACTGACAGCATAGGCCACGCACCGTATGACATGCATGTGGCAGTGCATGTCTCCAGGGGGCCCAGGACCCTGCCCATCACCTGTGCCGACCCTAGAATTCTAAACTCTCGTGGCTCTGCTTCGGAAGGAGACGTTACCTCATCCCCAAAGGCTATCATGTGAAAGCTAAGGAAAACTAAGAAAGGCCGGGGGGGGGGGCTCCCAGAAAAGCCGGAACCCCCAGACACACTCAGTGAGAGTGCACGTGAGTGTTGCATGGAGAAGAGTACGGAGGTTCCAACCAGCACTCTGAATATGGGTAGAAACCCGGAGGAGTTGAGATCAGTGGACACACAATCTGCTAATGGCCAAGAAGTCGATGAGGAAAATGTGGCCTAGCCATCTACACAAGGGAATAATATTTAGCCATAGAAAAGAATGGAATCTGGCCTCTTACAGTGACAGGTGGCACCACATGAAAGAATGAAGGCCAGGTGCAGAGAGACACAGGTCGCCTGTTCCCAGACATACCCCGGGAAGGTAGACAGGGCAGTCATAGTTGTCAGAGCCTGGGGATGATGAAGAGGGGATGGTTGACACTTCCAGGAGTGTTGTTGGTGTGAGGAAAGACTCGAAGCGTGTCACGGCACATCAGGGTAACCATGGTTGACAACTGAGCATTTCAAGACAGCAGGAGGACAGGATGTGACAAGGGACACAACGCAAAGGGACGGTAAGTGTCCAAGGCGACAGATATGCCACATACCACAGTCCGCCCATGCAAATACACGCAATCGTATTAAAATGCCACCCTATACCCCCCCATCACTATATGTTGGCTAATAATACCAATACCCAGGCATGGTGTTACGTGCCTCGAACCCAGGCCTGGAGCGGCTGAGGCAGGGGGACCAGAAACTCCAGGCTAGCCTGAAAAACATGGTGAGTCCTCGTCTCAAAACCTAAGGCAAGCAATAAACAAAAATAAATATTTTTTTAAAAAACTCTCCATTTGCGCATGTGCAGAGATCAGGGACCTCCTTCTAGCAAATTGCTCAAGCATTCTTACCCACACTCCCAATGAAGAACTCTAGCATTTGTTCCTAAACAGTGGTTTTACTTTTATTTTAGTTGTGTGTGGGGGGGGGGGTTGTGCAGCAAGTGCGGTGTCCACGGAGGCCTGAGGAGAGCAATGGCTCCCTGGAGTGTGAGAGGTAGGCATGGGATGGCCCTCATGGGTACTGGGAACCCCAACTCAGGTCCTCTGCAGACCAGCAAGGTCTTAACCCCTGAACCACCCTGCCTTGAATGTTAGCCTTCTTGTCACCGAGGAGGCCTGCTGAAAAAGAGCACAACTCTCCAAATAGCCCCCTTCCCCTGCTGGTGTGTGCTGCCACAGCCACAGGAGCCTCTCAGGAACATGAGGACACAGGGCCTGCCTAACAGAGAGCGAGTTTACGGCTCAGGCATCCCAGCCTCCTCCTGACTCTACTCATGCTGCTAAGTCAGCCAGGCTGACTCACGGTGAGAGAAGGAAGATGTCTGCCTCCTCGGTGTCTCTGTGGAGGTGAGGAAAAGCACCAGATCTCTCGAGCTCTCTCCCTCTCTCTCACACACACAGGTGCACACATACGTATGCACACACACACACACACTGTCACAGCACAGGACAAAATCGATGCAGATAAAAGGACCTTCCTCCTCTCACAAGGTGAACAAAGATGTTCTGTTTCTATGGCTGCCTTTGAAAGTTTGGGTACTACCAATGGAACGGCTGTGTTTGCTCCGCTGCACCCTGAGGTGTGCAGAGCTGCCCATGGCACACTCACGGCCGTGCTGCAGCCGCAGAGTCGGCTGGCTGGCTCCTTCACTAACCTTCACCCTGATGCCTCCATCAGAGCCTGGGCGAGCTCCACTTCTTCTACTGATGGGGAAACTGAGGAATAAGAGCTCATGTTCCTGTCCCTGGCTGGTGTGCCCTTTGCCCGAGGCTTCGCCACTCTTGTCACTGCTTCTAGAGGCCAGTGATTTACCCCGGAAGGTGAGGGTGCACGTGCAAGAGCCATGAATGCCTCCCACGGCTTGTTCATCTTATTGGCAAATAGGAGAAGTGCAGGGAACCCCAGCACAAAGTTGCACACTTTCCGAAGAACATGAAGAAAAGAACCTGCCCTGGGTGCAGACTTCTCTAGGGCACACTAACAACCCTGCCTACTGCAGCTACACCCAAGGGGCTGTGAGCTCACTTTCACACTCAAGTCGACTGAGCAGCCACACCTGTGGCACTCCAGGGGTGTGATTAGATGGCACAACACTGAGGAGACCCCAGCTGCTCGGCATCCTCGCACAGAGGCCATCACGGAGCCTCCTCTGCGCCCTCCAACCGAATCCAGAGCCAACCCCGCTTTGCTTGCCCATACTCGCATGGAGATGACAGGACTAGGGCCTGTGAAGAGGCTCATGGGAAATGAAATGCGCCAGAGCTGGAAAAACCCCTGGACCTGCATGAGAAGGTCAGTGCTCTAGTGCTCCATGGGCTTTGTCCTCTGAAACATTCAAAAACGTCCATGCCACAGCCCACCTCCGCCTCTGATGTGACACAGCTCGATGGCTTTGACACTGTCACACCGTCTTCCCTCACTTCACTCTCAGAGGTCTCCATGGGAAGAACACAGGATCTAACAACCTACTTTTACCAAGAGACCAAGGAAGACTCAAGAATGCCGTGATTCACTCGAGGTGACACAGACAAGACGGACAGTTGGCAGCAAATCAAGGGACAATGATGCCACTTTCCCCAGCTCCCACTAACTCCTGTCCACAGTCATGTCCCATCCTCTGCTGCCAGCCAAAGCCAGGCCTTCCACCCCTTGCTCAGTTGCCAGAAGCTTCCTGCTCGGGGCTCTCCTCTCGTCCCCAGAGCACCTCCCAAGGGCCGTTTGCTCACGGGCTGAACGGCTTCCCACTCTGTGGCCGTGTGTGGGCTACTCTCTCCTCCTTGGGGAACAGTGCGGGAAGGGAGAGAAAAGGAATAGCTGTGCCATGGAGAAAGCCAACGTCAGTGCGTACAGTGCTGCGCCATGGTGACAGGATGGTCCTCTGATATGGGATGGAGTCTCACTTTCTGTGTTCTTCTTTCCAAAAACAACATCATAATCTTACTCAAATCCTGAGAAAAACCACAAGAGAGGGAGAGACAGACAAAGTACCACCCAGTACTCTTCAAAATGCTCAACCCCATTAAAAATACAGAAAGTCTGTGAGACTACCACAGCTGAGAGAAAGCCAAGGAAAGACACGTGATGGCTAAATATAACAGTACACTGATGGACTCTCGGTACTGCCGAGTGAAACTCAGATCCTTCATCAAAGAAGCTGCTTTTTGCCATAGGTGAAGGTCATTATAAAACAAAATCACAACTGGTCAAAGGCAGAGAAAACTGACCGTGATTGGGGAGTGCAGCTTCTGAACCAAAGCTCAGGAAACACCGTCGAAGAGGGGGTAGAATGACTGCAAAAGCCAGAGGCCCAGAAACTGTGACACTGTGTCTCCTATGACGTCACAGCAACATGGCGGCCTCCACAAGAATACCCACAGACATACTGGCATGGAAGGGGGAAATTGCATGGTGCCCCACCCAGACAAAGAGCCACAGGTTACTAAAGGATGCTGAGGGTGGGAGGTGGGGCAGAGCCTGCCCCAGACATGAGCACCCTAATTGGTTATCCAACCCCAAGCGGTTGGCCCTGAAATCATGTACATATTAGAAACACTAAATGGACTGGGCAGGTGTATTTATACGTTTACATACAAGCACCGGTGACAATTAAAGAAAAAGAGGCCATGGATCAGGGAGGAAGAGAGGGAAAGAAGGGGAAATGATGTAATTATAAATTAAAAAAAAAATTAAAGACATGGCACTAAGGAACAGGAACCTTAGTCGATGATGTAAGGGACATTGTCTGGCTTATTACAACAAAGATTAATACCTACAGATCAAGAACGAGGGCAAGTGGGTGTAAGGTTTGGAGCTTGCTGTATTATAGCTCGATTCCCATACTCTAATTTTTTAAAAAGAAAGCTTATATTTGAAAGAACAAAAACAGCTACAGAAAACCTCCACCAGCTCTCCGATGACAACCCATCAAGGTTCTCTGCTGGTGTGAGGGATGCCGGTACGGTAGCCGCGGAGATGGCTGCTGTGGAACTCGGTGGCTGGGTGCTTTATGTGGGAGCAGTTCTGAACACTCCAAACACCAAGCGCTTGAACACTGTGCAAGGGATCGCCACACACATCTCTCTTGAGCCGAGCTGTAGGGACACTTCTCCCAAGGCCTCCGAGTACGCTATACACCCCGCTTAAAATGGCTCCTGCATGTCCCCTCTCCAAATCCAACCTGACTGACAAGGTCCAGACCGGGACGCCCTAGGTTCTGACACAGCCTGGGCTTTGGAGATAGCATAGAGGGGTCAGAGGTTTCCTTTCCCATATCCTTTCTGACCGATTCTGCTCAAAAACCACAAAAAGGGCAGGGGGTGCTTATGGGGTCTTGAAAACTGCCAAAGCAGGCTGATTCAGGGGGCAGGCCACAATCTTCACAGCAGTGAAGATTCTTTTGTGAGGAAAGTTCTATCAGAGTTGAGGAAAAGTGCTCCAGCTGTGTGGCTGGAATCATGTGACCCACAGGACAGAAAGAGTGCAGAAAGCTGTAAATCGTCAGCAAACAGGAGTACAAAACCTCTTGGTACATGAATCTGGAATCCCTGGGCACACACAGCCCTTTGGACTACCTGCTGACGGTCAAAGAGGGAATCCTGGCTGGAGTCACAGCCGGAAGGCTGCATGGGTGCGGCCTCCTAACGACCTCCCGGATTCACCTGTCTGCACACGTGTGTAAGCAAAGTGCAGGTGCACATGATCAAACGCACATGCGGAGGTCAGGGGGCCACTCAGGCATCCCTCCTCAGGCTGTGTCCAGCTTTGCTGCTGTCAGGACACGGGGCCTTCTGGGACGCAGCAGGCAGCCCAGCCACGCAGCCTGAGGCCCTGGCACACCGCAGCCTCCACCCGTGGGGGGCCCCTCGCCTGGCAACGAGCTCAGGCTTCACGCTCTCGCGTGAAGACTTCACCAGCGGAGCGCCTGCTCAGGCTCCACTGTTAGCAGGCCCCTTCAGTGTTGCTGGCACCATCATTTCCTGTTGTCTGGGTATCCCCCAGCACTGCCCGTGTACCACCACTGTCTTGGTTGGTTTTTTTGTTTTTTTTTGTCAACTTGACACAGACCTAGAGTCCCTGGGAAGAGTGAAAGCAGTTGAGAGAGCACCCCTGAGACAGACCTCCAGGCACTATGCAGTGGTGACGGATGGGGGGGACCAATCCACTGCAGGGTCGGGGGGAGAGTGAGGCAGATGGCCCCAGGCTACAGAAAAGCAAGCTGAGCAAGCCATGTGCAGCAAGCCAACGAGCAGCCTCAGGGATGGCCTGAAGTGTAAAAGGAGACCCCATCTTCCTCAAATTGCTTTTGGCCAGGGTGTCCAGCCACAGCAAGAGGAGCCCTAGGACGGAAGCTGCAGTGGCTGGCTCTCGTTTCATGTTTGCTTCATGAAGCATCAAACCCTGTTCCCGCACGGCCGCAAGCTCCGTGCTCACGGCCCACACAGCCGTGGACATTTGTGACCTCGAATACAGAGCGAGCTGAGCTGTCTCCATTCTCTGCTCTGTCCAGTGGCCGTGAGCCCAGCGTCACCTCTCAGCATGGTGACTGGGGCATGTGAGGCCTCGAGGTCCCAAACCTGTGGCCAGCAAGTGAGCAACTAAGAGAGCCATGGAGGGGAAGCCTGAGGAGCTGAGAGTGAGTCCCAGGACCCGTGGGCACTGCTGGGGCCAGCGCACAGGATGGTGGTTTGCACTAGGAAGAGCTCTGGAAAACAGGGCCGGGAGGGTCCCGGGGCTTTACCAAACTGCGAGTTCCGGGTAAGAACCAGAGACCCCTCTCAAAAGGAAGGTGGACAGTTCTGGGGAATACACGACAACTGAGAATGCACTTGGATTTCTACACATTTGCACACGTGCATACGTGACCCCCCCCAACACACAGGAACGAACACACACACACACACACACACACACACACACACACACACACACACACAAGAACTCTAGTCAATCACTGCTACAGCTCACATTTACTGAGCACGTACCGTGACCGGGCACTGCACTCTGCCATGTGCAACCGTGGAGAGACCTTCCCCATTCGTGCCCTGCGGGACGCTGTCCCGTTCGTGTTTTGCACAGAAGGAAACCCAGACAAGAAGCAGTGAGCAACTTGCCCAGGACTCCATGTCTGAAATGGTGTGCTCCAAGGCTCACCTTGGAAACCGTGGGCAGCCAGGGTTTCTACGGGAAAGCGTCAGCCAGCATGTGAGGAACCTGACCAGTGTGCCAGGGCTCCGCCACACGCCCTAGGTTCTGACCGGCCCACTCAGCAGCGGAGAACACCGGCTGCAGTCACAGCAAGGGATGCCTGCTGGTGAACAGATAATACACAAGTGAGCGCTCTAACCCAGGAGCTGCTTCTCGTGTGTGGAAAGACAGTGAAGGTGGCACTCGCTCGACCAGGGCCTCGAAGGCTGAGCCTGCTGCAATCACATGATGAGGCTGACTCCAGGGCCTGAGGGGGCGGCTAGTGTGAGAACCTGCACTGCACAGGGCGGACCCGAGTCTGGATCCCAGCTTCCACACTCACAGCCTGGCACGGTCCATGTGCTTAGGGAGCAGGGATGACCGGAGCTTCCTGGGGGGACCATGATATTGCAGGACAACCAGTGCCACCCTCTGGCTTCTGCCCCTTGGACACGGACACACACACACACACACACACACACACACTCAGATTCTCCTACGCCCTTGGGAGCCTGCCGCTGCGGCTGCTGCTTTCCTAGAGGACGCCCTGCTTCTGCTGCTGTGTAAGTGTAAGCACACATCCTGGAGCTGTGCTCTCCACCTCCCACTCCCTCTTTTGCCAGAATGTACAGGAAACGAGAAACTCGGGTGTTTACGAGGGTGTTTACTCGAGTGCTTAAATAAATGCACTGGGGCTTGATGTGCCATTTGCTCAGCAGCGTGGCTCCTGCCTCGGCGAGGGGTGGAGCTCCAGACGCTCCCCATGGTGGCCAGCATCGGTCTCCCGACCTCACTCCCGTACCTGTGAGTGTGGTAATCATGGTCATCCCTCGTGCTGGCAGCCCCGGGTGGGCCCTGGTCCCCTGGCCAGCTGTGGCTCTCCACTCAGAAGCTGTGCCCACCCTCTGCCAGCTCCCAGGACACAAACAGCCCAGGTTCAAATCAGTCTGAGGGCTCCTTGCCCCAGGTGAGCACTGGTGCTCTCCAAGCCCCACTGCTGTGCACAAGGTAGGGCTCAGCAAGACTGTGACGTCAGCGTGCCCTATCGCCCTCCCTTCAAAGGTGCCTTCCTGGGCACACCTGTGCTGCCCCCCGTGACTCACACGCAGGCAGGCACCTCCTTTGTCCTCTCCCGACTGCTGGAATGTTACCTCAAGGCACAGTCCTAATGCAGTCCCAAGGATCACAACAGCCTGCCTTCCCTTTCAGGCCTCCCTCCGTCATCAGCCCCCCACACGCGCCCGAGGCCCTGTGAAGCCCACTTCTTCCTGAGGGCACCAAAGCCTGTGTCAACTGAGTGTCACAAAGGACAGGCAGGAAGGTCTGGAACATGACCAGAACCGAGGCCTTTAACTGACCCTGCGCCAGAAATTCCTCTGAGAACCAGAGCAAGCCCAGGCAGCCCGGCAGGTGACAACATCTTAATGGCTGGGAGAGGGCCAGGACAGCCTGTCTGTGAGGTAAAGGGACTGCCATGTTATTGGAGCCATCCATGGGAATGTGAGTCAGGAGAGAGCATCGGGGTGAGTAGCCTGCAGGCTGAGGGTTCCACCCTGGCCCCACCCCTTATCCCTGACCCCTTAGACGTGAAACAGTAAGACATGGAGACCTGATGTGCTGACGGGAATGTCCCTGCACAGAACTCACAAGGAGCCTGCCAATGGTCTTTGTTCTGGTATTCTGCTTCCTTGTGTCCCATGACACAGTTGGAGGTTCTTGCCAGCTAACTACAGCACTCCAGGCAGGCTTGTGGGCTGGTTACTGTCTATATATCACGTCACACTACTTAAGAAGTAGCCAAAAATTACAACAGTCCCATCCTGCAGCTAGGACTGAGCTGTCAGAGGTCACAGTTCGCTTCACTGGGGACTCTGGGACAGCTGGCTGTGCAGCCAGCGGCTCTGTTTGGTGGCTTAAAGGTTGGTGAGGTAGAGAGATTTACACCATGGGGATTGGTGCATTTTATACATCACCATCTCCTCTACGCCTGCTGGAAGGACGACTCTTAAACACTCACCTGAGCTTTGCTGTGCCAAGGTCACACTGCTGGCAGACTGAGGCTCGTTCAGCATTTTGGGTGTAAGTTGTACTACAGGCACTTAACCTTTCTCAAAAAGGCTGTCTCACTCCTGCTCTGGGAACAGACGCTCAGACTCACCTTCCCCAGCTGTCTCTAGCATCTGCATCACACTGGGAGACCAAAGCGTACGTCCGTGTGCACAGGTGCCAAGAGCGATGCCAGGCAAACTACAGCATCTAAAGCTGCTCGCTCCTGGCTCCTCCCAGACCTGAAGTTCAGCCTGTTCAAGCTTTCAGTATGACATAGCTTTGTAGGGTGTGGCCTTTGCAAGCAAAGGGATACACACAAAATCCATACCTGTCACCTTGAAAGGTTCAGCCAGGTGACAGAGAGCAGTGACACCCGTGACTCTTTACCCTCTTATTTTCAGTAGAAGGAAATGGTTTTCTTCTGAGCAAAGTAGCAGAGGTGGAAACACTAGAGCCGCCTTCTCAGATGAAGTTAATTTCCCGCAGGCAGTGGGACGCAGCCTGACTCCGATGCCTGCCGAAGCAGTGTGAACACACTCTGACCTGATGTGTCTACTGAAGCATGTGAACTCTGACGAGCCCAGTGTGAACTCACTGACTCTGCATGCCTCTGGGCTCTGGGCTGCTCCAGTGAGCAGAAGAGCAGAAGTTGCTTTGCCGATGGCTCAGCTGGGCCACTGAGGCAGGCGGAACTCACAGGAAGCAGAGAAGAGACCTGTGACCATGGGTAGGGTGGACAGAATGTGCCTGACACATTAGGAAATGGGGTTTGGCAGGAGGACAGTGTAAGCGAGGCCAGCAATGGTGTCTCAGGTGGGGAACGCAGTGGCCCCTGTGTCCCTGAGGGAGGAACCAAGGAACCTAGGAGTTAAGGTCCTCATTGGTGTCTTGACATGAGGGCTGCAAGGAGTGAATATTCGGGTCCTCTCTATGGAATGCCAGTTCACCCCACAAGTGAAGTGGGTCCCCGGGCATGTGGGTATGCAGTGAGGGCAGGGCTGGCCCGGGGTGCCGGTTAGATGGTTTCACCCTATTCCTCGCTCCGTTTCTTCTACAGCCGTGACTGTGATTACCTGCCCTCCATCCCTGAGCCCGGTGTCCTCCTCTGCACAATGAAGCCAGATTTCAGCCTATTGCTCAGGACAGCCTAGAAGTACAGCCGATGGCAGTGTCCAGAGCCACTGACAGAGGAGTGCCCCTCGGACCCTGGCTGCTTCATGTGGGAGAATCGTGGCTCATAGGGAAGGGCGTGGGTCACAGAATCCACATCTCCTCAACCCGCTTACGCTGAGCGGCAGGCTCCACTCTTCAGGAATGGTGCCTGTCTGCGTCTCCCAAGGATTCCCCCAGCTCTGAGTCACCATTCAGCATGCACGACACTGAGGCAGCAGTTCTGCTCTTAATCCTTTCAGGGAGACACACTGGGCTAGCCTACAACACACCCATTAAAGTGTGCAATTGGATAGTCCTTGGTATAGTTGCTGAATTCTGCAGTGATCACCACTATCGGATTTTTGTGTGTGCACATTCCCAGGTTCATTCTTTTGTGTCTGTGTGTGTGTTCTTAGGTGCACATGTGTGTGGAAGCCAATGGATGACCTTGGGTGTCATTCCTCAGGCATCATCCACGATTCCTTAGAATCGGAGTCCCACACAGGTATGGAATGTGCCATGTAGGCTAGTCTGGCTACCAGGGAGCTCCCACACATCCACACAGGTGACAGGTCCTTGTCACCCTGGTGCATGAGCATGTCCCACCACACCCAACTCTCACTTCAGGTGGGGTCTGGGGTTGGAACTAAGGAGCTTGTTTTCAAGGCAAGCTCTTTACCAGCGAGCTATCCTCCAGCCTCCACCACAACCTGAATTTGAAACATTTCAGCACCCCCAAAGGAAGTCTGTGCCCATACGCTGCCCTGCCTCCTTCTGCTTAGCCCCAGGCAGCTACTCACTGTCTCTGCAGATTTCAAACAAAGCAACAGGTTTGGTTAGTACCTGTTAGTGTCAACGCCTCTGCATCTGCACACTAATGCGCTGCACACAACACACAATAGGAATCACCCAGACTTCTACCTCCACAGAAAATTCACCAAACCCTCCCCATCAGCATAACCCACGGGACACACATCCTCCTCACGCCCTCGCCACTGCCAACTAGAAAGGAGCCAGCAAAGATGCAGCTACAAGAAATTTGAACAAAATTTGAACATCGGACCCAGCAGATGCCTCCTGTGGGAGTTTTCACAAACACAAACTTTCCTGGAGGACCATCAGCCCTGGCATCAACCAGCAAAGGTTGCAGAGGTGAAAACAAAAGGACGTGTCACTGGGTGAGTGATTGCTTACAAGACTCAGGTGCTAGGAGGGGCTCAGGACACAGGTGGAAAAGCCACTGAGGTTGTGTCTTGAATGATGCCATTGTGTGTATAGGGATGTGAGGGTGCATGAGAGTGTTCATGGATTTGTGGTATATGGGGTCAGAGGTCTGCCCTCTTCAGGTGTCATACCTCAGGAGCTGCTCACCCTGGTTTCGAGACACTGGTCTCCACTGGAACCGAGGGCTCACTGTGTCTTTGGCAGAGGTGTCTGTGGCAGCATGAAAGGAAGGCTGCGTCTCCAGCAGAAATCTGAAGCAGTGCATGGAAAGCATCTCACCCCAGCTCCGGCTCAGCCCTGTGGCCAGAGGCTCCTAAAACAGAACTTCCCACTGAGCTACCTGTGGTGAGGGGCTGGAGGGACACCAGAGCCTCGGAAAAGCTAAAGAACCCGTAAGCTGTCCCTGTGATGGGGAACAGCCAGCATGATGGCCGAATAGGTGGGTGCTTCCTCCAGAAAGAGACTTGAGCCACACGCTACAAGCCCCAAGCACTTCAGAGCCACCACCCTTGTGACGTCAATATGCCTCCAAAGCAAACGTTACATTTCACTGCACC
This sequence comes from Rhombomys opimus, assembly GCA_010120015.1. Classification (NCBI taxonomy): domain Eukaryota; kingdom Metazoa; phylum Chordata; class Mammalia; order Rodentia; family Muridae; genus Rhombomys; species Rhombomys opimus. Next base: position 1,702,714 of record REGO01000310.1, read on the forward strand.
GTAGAGGTGAAATCCACATCCAAACACTACTTGAGGAACACGAGCATCAAGAGCACAGCAGATAAGTTATCACGGAAGACGCATCATTGAACAGTAGGACACGTTGGCCACGGGGAAGCTGCCTCCTGTGGGCTGGAATACTGTGGCATCACAGGCTTACAAGTTTGAGGCGAAGTACGTACGGGCAGTGAGAAACGGGTGGACCTAGGAAGGACTTCCCCTGGACATGGCTGCTCTTGGTTCTCTCCAACAGTGAGAAGCCATTCTCAGGCTCTGGCTGCAAAAATCCCAACGTCTTTTGAACCTTGTATATCACAGGAGAGCTTCCGGAGTAAAGACAGGAATGAGGACAGACATGCCCCGACCACAAGGCACAGCCAAGCCTTTCCTGCTGCAGGGGAGGTCCTGCCACGACCTCTCACCCCTCAAACACTCCTGGGGGAAGGGAGGACTCTCTCCAAAGCTTCAAAGTTTTATTTTTTTCCAGAAAGGCCTTGATATGTCAAAAATGAGTGCTGGACTAGATGTTCTGCCCAAGAGTGGAAGTGAAGGGCTGGGCTGGGCCGTGGCTGGGTGACCCCAGGCATGACTGAGTAGCTATGGCCTGCTTAGGGCAGAGATCCACCGGATTCAGAAATCTTGTTGAAACTTTAATAGTCCCAGTGAACAGTCATGTATTTAACAGGAATGTGCCCAACAGCTCTAAAACAAGAGCACCAGTGTGGAGACGTGCTTGTCCACAGGAAAACCCCATTCTGCTTTCATTCAGGAAAACTTAGATGGTGGGCTCAGTTTTCAGCTGCAAAGTGCTTCCCCAGAACGCATTGCTCCGGATTCAACCCCCATCACTCCACGAACTGGGTCTGGCGGTGCACACCTGCAATCCTGGAGTTCAGGAGGTGGAGGCAGGAAAGTCAGAAGTTCAAAATCATCCTCAGCTCATAACAAGGCTGGAAGGCGGCCTGCACCATGTGAGACTGTTTCAGAACAATGACGACCACAACATAAAGAGAAAACGTCAGTGTGTACATGCGGATCAAGCGGATTTCAAACTTCTGGGCTTGATGCTTTGGAGCACAAAGTCAGCTGTATGGGTCCCAGCAGTGTGTTTTAAACAGAGCAGAGAATGAGGGCTTGGATGCCTACATGACATTTTAAAATCAGCAATAGCTTTTATTATTTTATCCATTTTAAATTATTTTTTTCATAAAATACATTCTGACCTTGCCTCCCTGAATTTCTCCCAGACCCTCCCCACCTCCTGCCCAGCAACTCTGAGTCCTTCCTTTCTCTGTTTAAACAGCAAAAACAAAGAAACAAAATAAAACAACAACAACAACAACAAAAACCCCACAGAAACACATACATAAAAGCCCCCCAGCACCTGGGAAGCAGAGGAAGGTGGATTCCTTTGAGTTCAAGGCCAGCTTGGTCTACAAATTGAGTACAAGACAGCCAAGGCTATGCAGAGAAACCTTGTCTCAAAAACAAAACAAAACAAAACAAAACAAAAATAAACAAAAGTAGAAAACAAACAAAACCCCCTCATAAACACACATAAAAAATGGAAACCAAACTACCAAACTATATAAGCCAAAGATCAACAAAACAACAAAACAAAAGCCTAAACCAAGCAGCATGAGACAGTCTACAGAAGCACCACTGAGTGCATTTGTGCTAAGCAGCCACTCCTGGGCACGGGGCCTCCCCTGAGTCCCCCATCTTTATTCTGGACACTAGTGGGCAGCAGTGCCCACGCCCAGTGATTTGCCAGGGAGGGGCAGGTCTCTTTCCCTTGTTTTGGCCACAGGCTCCTTCTACTTGGGCTGCACAATTAATTTGTATAAACATTCAGATTGTTCACTGGCATCTAAATATATGGAGTGCTTTTACACTTTCATTGTGCTTTTGGAAACTCAAGGTCAACTATGGTCCATATGGGAGTGACCGTCAATTCTCTCCAGTGTGCCTGTCTCTACTTTGTCAAGTCACCTGCCTGTTCTCCGAGGTTCTGTATATACACGTGACCCTTTCTCGTCCTCCTGGCTTCTGATCTGACCCACCTCATCCCCCCGCTCTATTTGTTGGGAACAGTACACCCTAATGTATTCACCTAGCGGCATCTCTCTAGTTAGCGCCTACCTTCATGGATTCTGTCTCATCAGTTTGATAGAGTCCTTCAATAATCCTTTAACCAAGGCCGCGCTCCTCTTCAACCTTCAAAGCCCAGCCCGCCATAACCACGTCACAGAGTCAGCCAGGCGCTGCTCTGCCTCCATGAATTAGTTAACAGTTCACACTGTCACAGTTCCTTATATGTGAGCTCACTGACAGAGAACGAGTGCTTTCTGGCCAAGTCAATATTTTATTGCCTTCTATATATAGATCACTCTTCTCACATAGGGTTTGAAAAATAATTTCCCAGATAAGTCCCTCCCCCACCCATATAGAGCATTCGTTCACTCACTGGCTCAGCGTCCAGTGAGTGATTACACAGCATTATAGATGCCACAGAGCCAACCACCATACCATCCTGTCCTTAGAAGCTTACACAGCCCATCGTCAGTGCTCCCTGCCCCACAGAGCCTTCTTCCTTTGAGTCCCCAGAGAACACTGTCTCCACCCCCTTCTGTCACCTTGTGTCCTCCACAGCTGCAGGCTTCCCAGCACCACTCCAGACACGAGCATTAACCTAGTGAAGGTGAGAGATCCTCAGGTTTTTCTTGCTAACCACAAATGGTGTGTGTGTGTGTGTCTGTGTGTGATTTTGTGTGTGTGTGTTATCTGTGTGTGTGTTTTTTTTTGTGTGTGTGTTATCTGTGTGTGTGTGTGTCTGTGTGTCTGTGTGTGACAGGGGGGTGAAATTCCAACACTTGGGAGCCTGAAGCAGGAAGGTCAGAGTTCAAAGTTATCCTTCTGCAATTCTGAGGCCAGCCCTACATGAGACCCCATTTCAAAACCAAATTAAACAGATCTCACTAAAACTGATTTGGTCACGGCCACTCCTGGCACCCCACAGCTGTGGCTCACTACCAAGCCAGGGCTGGCACCTTCAGGTGAGCAAGAGCAAAGGGTGTGTGTTCAGCACCTCAGCCTAGCACACTGCCTCTGTCTGGCTTCTGGGATAAGGTCCTGTGAACAGGAGGTGCCCACCTAACACACTCCCCACCCAGGACTTGGGCACCCAAAGCCCCCATTATTTTTCTGGGGGTGCTCTCAACCCTCTTCCCCCTTTCCCATCACTCATTCAAGTGAGAAACAGCCTTGCTGTTTGTGATATCCATCCACTGCTCTTAGTTTTTCTTCTACTTCTCCCAGCAGAAAGAAAGGCGGATAGAGAGGCCTTGGGTGTAGCTGGATTTAGTGGTATGAATGAAACACCCCACATTTTAAAAATAATGTATTTTGGCTCTCCAAAGACTAAAGAGAGGGCTATAGTCCTATAAATGAAACACTGAATGTCTTATCTTTTAACCCAAGAGTTCCACATAGCTCCATCAACCTAGGAAGCATGGTCCCCAACTCTGAATTCTGAATGATGCCTAAAGAACAAGTCACCTGTGCATATCTACACACACCTGCATGATGGCTTTAAACCTTCCCGCAGCCAGTGGGCTCCAACCCATCTCCCCAAAACTACCTTGTAACTTCCTCCCATACTGTGAGCACCTGGGATCAGGCAACCACAGCAGTTTCTTGGCTGCAAAGATGCCACAGAAGGCTGGTCTGTTATGTAACAGGGCTTCGCTCTGCACAGCAGGGCCTCAGGCCAGCAAGATGTCCGGTACTTTCTCTTTGCCACCTGGTCATTGTGAGCAAGATGAGGTTTGCAGGGGAATAGACATTAGTGATAGGAAATTGGGGAGCCACCAGCAGGATAGGTACTGTGTCCACAGAAACCATGGACCACCCACACGAGGTCCCAGTCCCTGCATCAGGGTCAGGCTCTGCCCCAGATCCAGGGGATCAAAAACTCTGGGCGCAGGGACCTGGAACTCTGAATTTCACCAATCTCCCTCCAGGAGATTCTGCTTGATAAAGTCTGAGAACTCAGCCCTAGACCACACTTTTCCTGGAGTTTTTTGTTGGTGGTGGGGGGGATGGTGGTGGGTTTTCTTTGTTGTTGTTTTTTATGTTTTTTTTTTTGGCTAGTATCTTCCTTGATAAACCCAAGTTATTCAAACAAGTCACCCTCTTTGATTACAGTGGGACCCAGACTCACTCCTGTGCCCCTGGGCACATAGGGCCATAACAATATTAATCATGTCAGGACCCAAACAGCATGAATCATGTCACTTTGTGCAAAAACATGTTTCAGAGAAAAGAGGTCACATGCAACAAATATTCCCTCTCCCCACTGTTACCAACACTTGCCCTTGAAGTCGCAGCTCCTGCCAGTGTAGCATAAGCATTCCTCCAGACCGGAGCCGACCTCGGCTCAACGCACAAGCAGATAGGATGCTGGGCTGGTTTCAGCTGCCCTGCACCAGGCTCAACCACTGCGGGAAGGGCTCCCAGACCACTGTGATCAGCGAAACGCCTGGAAAGGCCTCCGGCTCTCTAATGCTGGTTTCGGAAAATGCTCACCGTCATGGGCCCCTCATTTCCCAGCCGACGCTGACCTGTGAATGTGGCACAGAGAAGCCACCACCTCGAAGTGGATGCCAAGACATGGGTCACGGCAGGGTGAGCCCTGGAGCACACACATGCTCACGTGTATGTTTGTGTAAGCAGAGGACAACCTCGGGTCACACTGAGATACCACAGATCTTGTAGATTTTGTTTTTTAAAGAAAAGTTCTCTCATTGGCCCCAAACTTGCCAAAAGGCTGGCATGGATAGCCAAGGGAGCCCCAGGAATCTACCAGTTTCCCCCAACCCAGCGCTGGAATTGCTATGTGTGCCACCAAGAATGGCTTCGGTTTACAGGGGTTCTAGGGACTGAGTCCAGGTCCGCACTGACTGAGCCATCTCCCCAGCCTCGCTCAATGGCCTTTGATGAGGATTCTGGTGATAAAACACCATTTGCTCATCTGCCCTTGTTAACTGACCAGATATGGAAAAGATGAGAGCCCCTTCCCGGAGTCCCTGAGCAGCTAAAGATGGGGCAGGGTGAGCAGAGCACATGTTGTGTCCACTCTGAGGAGTCCCGACTTCACCAAACACTGCCCTCAGGAGTTCTAGGAAAACTGTCAGCACGTCCCTTCTTTTGGTGTATGTACCTGTGCAGCCGAAGTCTGGCTGTGGCAGATTTGCTTTTCTAGATTACTTTTTGTACCTCAATGAGTTGGTGGCATCGGGCAGCCATCTGCTGTGATGTTTTTCTGTGTGACCATCTCTCCCTCAGACCTGGGAGCTACATCTTGCACACAGCCCTTCTGGGGTGAAGGTCGCTGTCAGCCTCACACTGGTGAGAGCAGCACCTATGTTTGTAAGAAGAATTCACACTTGCATTTTTTTCTGCCCTGAGTGGAATGTTACGTCAAAAACCTGAGCTTTCCCAAGATGAAAACCTCGTGACTGAGTGGTGTGACCAAGTCATGGATGAAGACTGTCGACAGGGAAACTATGGTAGCCTACAGTGTTTCTTTTAATCTGAAACTTGCTTTTACACCTTACTTAGGAAACGTCCTTGGTGCTCCGTTAAAGGCCTTGGGGTAAAAAGAAATGATGACACGCACCTGTAGTCTTAGCATGTAGGAGACTGAGGCACAAGAATTATGAGTTTGAGGCTCACCTGGGCTTCATATTAAGACACAAAAGCTAAAACCAAACCAAGATACAAAAACAACGGCCACAAAACCCTCAGCTTTTCAAGGTAAGGCACGATGGAAAAAGTAGACTAAGCCAGGGGTGGGGCCCTGGCCATCAGCTGCTGCTCAGGAATCATTGAACACTCAACCCTGAACCGGAAGGGTTCTTAACTGAGAAAGGGGCCTTGAAAGAGGACCCTGTGATCATCAGACACACGTGGAATCCTTCCACACACTGACAGAACCACTGTCCCGGAAGCTCTCAGGAGGCAACAGGGGGTTTGGGTGGCATCCAGCAGTGTGTTCCCCAGGTGGGTGCTGACCGCCTGGATGTGTGTGAGAGAAAAAAGGGATCCGATGGGAAAGCAGCTACCACCCGAGGCAGCAAGGCCTCCCAACTCTCCAGGCTGTTGCACAAGTTCATCTACGAGGTCAACCCATGCTTGAGGAGAACAGAGCGTGGGCCCAGGCCACACAGGTGACAAATGTCTAGTCTTTCTGCTGCTGACTTAGGGGTGAACAGTCACCTGGGAAGAATTCACAGAAGGGATGGGCCTCTGAGAAGCTTTAGAAGGAGGAAGAGCTTAAGTTTTTGACAACACAAAGAAAGAGGACACTCGTATTTTTCACAGGGCAGCATGGCTAAGGCTGGAGGGGGTATCTCCTCACATAAGACTGCAAATAGAAAAGAGGTTTGGGAGTCAGGTGGGGAGAGAGCTGGGAAAAACTCCCAGATCTTCCCTCTTCTGGCTAAGAATTCTCTCAACACGTTTCAACTCCCATGACCCCCTTTCTCCCTGCTGTTGAGTGGAGACATTGAAAGGCTAAAGGCAGAATATGAAAAGCTTTCGTTTATAGGTGTGTTCAGTCTCAGATTTAATGATAGTATTAATACGGAAGGCTATTGGTTTAAACAGGCTTGGGGAGGAAGTTCTTGTCAAGGGGACAAGCAGGGAGCTTTGAACCTTGTCATTTATTTTAAGGTTTCCAGCTGGGAGGGGTATGACTCAGAGGTGACCCTGATGCCAGTCTGTAAGTCACACTGGAGACATGGCCACCTTGGGGGCTGCCAGGACCAAAAGGGCAATGGCTTGTAAATGTGTCAGGCCCTGGAGGATGCTGGACACAGCAGCCATGACTGGCAGGGTGTAGGATCAGCCTTCCACAGACATCTCCAAAGGAATGGAAGACCCTAAGAGTGCAGCACACCAGGATTGCTATGAATGCACCCCAACACAGAACTGGGAACTTATATGCATGATTTTTTTTGTTGTTTTTAAACACAATTATAGAGTTTTCCAGTGGGAACTTTGTAAATGCAGTATTTGTCACAATGTCATTGGGCACACTTGAATTTGCAAGCTAACCATGAAATCTCAGCATCTACCAGCTGGACCACACAGCTGTCATCATATGCCAGTGCCTTCTCCTGTATACCAGTTCAAGGCTTATTAAAATGATCTCCACTCCTCTCTTTCCCTCCCCACTCCTATGACCAAGCTGGTTCTGACCCTTCTAGTCCTCCTGAGCCCTACCCAGGTCTGACATAGATGAGCTGCCAAGTCCAGCCTCCAGCCCCAGCAATACCCCTCAGGACCTTAGACCGCGGCCTTTGTTGAGAGGAGAGGTCTTTACGTGGGCAATCGAATTCAAAGGGGAGAAGGCCACGACTTCGGGTCCTCATCACTCACTAGCTCCCCTAGAGAAAGTGGGAACCACGGAAGCAGACGCTCAGCGTGAGCAACACAGGTTTAGAGGCACTGTGATGACTCTACCAGCAAAGGAATGAGGAGGGCTGGCAGAATGCCAGAAGTTCAGGCAGACGCACATGCTCTTCCTCAGGGCCCACTCAGAAGGAATCAGCTTTGCAGAAATCACAGAAAGGTGACTGTGCACTTTTGGCTTCCAGAAGTGAGAAATGACTTCCTTCTGTTTAAGCCACCAAGCATGTTCTGTTAGGCACTTCCAGAAAGACTGTCTGACTTCCCCCTCTCACTCTACCCTCGGGTCCCTGGCCAGTGTCCATCCATTCTCACATGAGATTCTCTTGTATAGCATATGATTTCCACTGTGAGTTGTCACATATTTAACCAGCCCCAGTCTTTAAAGCCCCAGACTAAGAGCCACCTGCTCCAAGACGGTTGATCAGAGGGCTCTGGGGTCAAAGCTCAGCTTAGATGCTTTTTCGCCACACCTACTTCCTGTCAGTCACATGAGCGCCTGTTTCACCTCCACAGTAGACATCAAAGAGACAGGGAGCCACTGTGTCCTGCCAGTTCACGGGATCTTCCTAACCCAGAAAGAACGCAAGGTTTTGGAGATGTGCAGCAGTTTGCTTGAGTGGATTTAGTGGGTCTGAGAGGGAAACAAAGGAAGAGCAGAGCCGGAGCACCTCTGCACCCAAGCTGCATCTGTGACCACTGAGTCCGTCCCCACATGAAACAGCCATGAAGTAGGGCCACCCCACCCCCACTCTCTGGACCCATTTGTCTGTGCCGAAGCTTCCTGTGGAGGTGGTTCTGCTGGCTTCCCTAGGGAGTTGGAGCATTTCTCGCTCTGTGCTGGAGAGACTCCGTTTTAGCTAAACCTGAAAGAACCCGTACGTAGGGGATCCTGGAGCCCCCCTGCTCTGAACCCCTCCCCACCTGGGCGACACTCCTGGGGGAGCCTCCTGTGATGTCTGGAGACAATCTGAACTGTGGAAAGTGAGAGGTCAACACCACCAGTATCTCGTTGGGGAGTGCCTAGGAGCAAACACCATGCAATACACAGGGCAGAGTCACAGGGAAGGAGCTGGCTGAATGGAGGGAAGCAGCCAAGAAGTCTTGCTGGAGAGCCATCATTTGCTGTGCTTACATGCGTGCGTGTGTGCGTGTGTGTGTGTGTGTGTGTGTGTGTGTAACATGTGCACACTCACTTTCTCCCCACTCTCAAATGTCATGTAGACAGCAGACAGCCCTCCCTTGTAGGAAAATGAATATTGAGACCTTTGTTCTTGCAGGAAAGAAGACAAAAAAAAAAAAAAAATAGGAGCCCAAGTCTAAAACTCCATTTACCTGGATAGTCACTGTTGCAGCTAAACTCTTATTGTATCACATGGTCACATAGTTTCCAAGCCACAATCATCCTTTATCATTTAAATGAGACATATTTATAGCTTTATCTCTGGGATTTACTCATTGTTTTTTTTTTTTTTTTTCCTCACGCAGACAAACAAACAAAAAGAAACACATTAGTTTAGAAGCTGTGCCAGAGGTTTATCAGTTAGCGAGTCACAGCTTTTAAGTGAGCAGGCAGGTCCCTGGGGTGCAGGCTGTGAGCTGTGCTGTCTTCAGGAAGACAGATATCGACTGATAAACCCACCAAACCCTTTGATGCTTCTTTGTCAGTGGGTGCAGCTGGGGAAGGTCCCCTTGGACATCTCAGGGAAACACCTGCTTCATTCAGACTCTAGGATCCATTACAGGCTGCAAGTGTGAGTGGATGGGTGTCAGGTCAGGAGAGTGAAGATAATGAGGGACAAAGGATGTGAGCTGTGGCGCTGGACCATGGGCTGCTGGTGCCATGCTGGCTGGGGGGTCTCCCTGCAGCCTATGTCCACCCCAGCCATGCAGGAGCCATGCTGGAGCCAGCTGGCTGAGGGGAGCCCTTTCTGCAGCCTGTGTTATTCCCAAGCAGACAAGACTGAGAAAGTGGCTTATAAAGCCACATATGTACCCTGCAGTGAGCACAGCAGGGAGCCATGACCTGCCTTGCTCCTTGGCATGGGCACCACACTGATCTGAGCCCATTGGAGGGTCCCCATCTGCTGCAGGGGCCAGGGCAAAGCCAGAAGAATGGGGTGCATTCCAGATGCAGAAAGGCACAAGGCCCCTGGCAGCTCTGATGTGACACAGACCTGTTTTCTCTGTCCGCGTCTACATGGGGAGGATGCTGAACCAGGTGCTGAAAAGTTAAGACATGGAGCTGGTAGAGCTGCCCACAGGCTCTCAGATGGCTACACTGGACTGGTAACAGCAGCCTCTGTCTACACACATGATGTCATGTGGTCCAGTTACTGGCTGTGTGACCTTGAGCCACTTTCTTACCCTTTCCCATCCCTAGCTTGCTCTTCTCTAGGACAGACGCCTGGCCCACACTCCCCATGCCCATTTCACTTTACAGACTCTGCTTCTCTCTGTGAAGCTGTTGTATAACCACCCAGAGAAATCCTGTTGCTGTCGATGACAGCGGACTCAGAGCTAGCAGCAGCAGCAGGGAATGACACAGACCTCAAAATAAAAAGAACAGCCTCTAATCAGCGTCGAGGGCTAAGATAACACTAGCATGTGGTCTCCTGGGAGCCTGCCCAGAGTGCTCCAACTGGAAAGTGCCCAAGCATGGACATAGGTAATCTAAGTGAGGCTTAGGAAAGATGCTATTTGAACCTCCTGATCTGGGGTCTGCACTGCCACAGCAACACAGGAACAGAGTGGGCCAGCAGCTTCTGAAAATCTCTACGACTCAGAAATAAATTACTCACATTGGAACACAGACTCAAACCCATTAGCAACAGAGATCTAGGCCGTGTTATTCTGGCTGGGTGGCAGGCATCCCAGCTTCCAGCTAATGCCAGGGTCTGGATTTTGCATTAGAAGTCCCCAAATAAAGGAAACATAACCAGAAGCCTTCTTATTCATACCAAATCAGCTCACCATCTAATCCCTGACGATCAGAGCAAAAGCAGGTGAGCATCAAAGGTCCCCTGGATGAATAGCGCAGACCATTGGTCCTGGGGTGTAGACTCCACATTGCCAGAGCGCCCCACTCCAGCCCTCAGCACAGGAAAACCAAGCTGAGATTCTAGCCACAACCCGAGTGTAACGCTCCACCTCAGAAGAACGGAGACAGAATTGACTGAGGTGGCTCAAGACGGGCTGAAAAGCAGCCATTGCCACGCTGGTGGGGGAACCATCCCACGGGAGAAACCATGACAAGTACAAGCTTGCCAGAGAGCAGAGCTGGTCCTCTACGTCAAAGAGATGACCATGGTCCCCTGGCTGCTCTGACAGGCTCACTTCTAACCTGCGAATTTAACCCCTCTAGGAGGGTCTAGAAGACAAACGCCAACCATTGAAAACGGAGGTTGAGAGAGTCATGGCAGAAGCTTCCTTCCCCTCCCCCGGACTGTTTCTATTACATTTTGCTTGTAAAATACTAGATGTATCATATGTTACTTGAATGACTAAAAGCGAGCAATGGTGTGTTCTTTTACATTTCCCAAACAAGTAGGTTAAACTAGAATTCCTTGTTGGGCGGTTTATCTTAATCTCAGGGCCACGCCTAGCAGGTAAACAACGTACACCTGTGCAGGCCACGCCCACCCTTTCCGCGCCTA
>REGO01000310.1:1729793-1791393 GCA_010120015.1 Rhombomys opimus
GGGGCTGGAAGGAGTTGGAGGGGGAAATGAGAAATGGACATGATCATTATACATTGCATACATGTTTGAAATTCTCAAAGAATAAACAGGCCACACCCCTGCACGGATGGAGGAGCTTATTTATAAACTGGAAAATGGAAGGCCAACAGTTGCAGCCACACTCAGCATCGCCTCTCCGTAGGCTCCGGTGGATGGCAGATGGTCCTGCAGAAGAGGGACCTCCCTCCCCCTTCCCTCTCGGATGGAGCTGGAGCCACAGGCAGACGGAGGCCCCTGTTTGCTGTGCTTTTGCTTTGTCCTAAGGGCCTCAATTATTACTTACTCCTTTCCTGCCCTTAAACAAGGAAATGCCTTCCCCACCAGCTTCCCAGGGTTGTTTTGAGCACGGCAGTGGGGCAGGCAGATCCATGCGGGGACAACGAGCAGCACAGAGCCCCACACGCACGCTGAACACAGACAGTGACAGGAAGCTGCTGCACTGCTTCTTGAGCTGTTCCTGGCAGCGCAGGGAGGACTTACCAAATGTCTCCGTGTCCTCTGCCAGGAGCTGCTCATGAGCACTGGGCTTCACTAGCATAGGAAGTCACAGGAGTGCTGGAGGGTGCCAGGACGTGCCACGCACGCAGTGGCTTCCTGGGACCCCCACTTCCTGTGACTCACCAACAGCGCCAGGCTTCCGATCCTGTTGTCTCACAGCCATGGAAGGCGGCACCAAAATAATTTTTGTTTTGGCTTTTCTGGTTTTTATTTTGTTTTGTCCTGAGACCAAATCTTCATATGTAGCTCAGGCTAGCCTTGAGCTCATACGAGGCAAAGTCGGCCTCACACCTGCAATGCCCCTGCTTCTGCCACCTAAGCACTGGGATTACTTGTTCTCACTAGTCCCAACTCAAAATAACTCCTCAGATAAAAACTATTACTGCTATTGTAGCCAAAATTTGCTGGGTACTTGTATGTGCCCAAAAAGCAAACACTCTGCCATGCACACTCCCTCTGAACCCTCACAGACAACACTGTCTTTAACCTGGGCCGGGGGCCCGGCCCTAGTGTCCCTGACGTATATAACCCTCCTTCTGGTTCCAGGACCATCTGGGGCCAACAGTGCCCCTGGGTGGGGCACCCCAGCCTCCTCTGTATTCCGTCTGACACCACAGGTCCTTAGGCCTGTCTTGTGCTCTGCGTGGCTGACTGCAGTCTCAGAAATGGAGTCTAGGAGTTCAGCCCGTGGGGTTTCAGAACAGGACTGGGGCTGGCATAATTCCAGAAGAGACACTTCATAAGCAGCCTACTGTGCTTTGTCTTTCTCATGGGCGACTGACCAGCCTTTGGGGTTGGTCAACTTGTTCACAGAGAGACGCTTGTCCAGGGCTTATAGGCGACCGTCTCACAAGACAATGCTCCTCTACAGACCTTCCCAGCAGGGGGGCTCTGACATAGATTAGGGAGAAAAAGAGCTGACACCAAATCCTGCGGTGTCCCAACTCAAAGCCACAGCACTCGCTGTCTCCAGATCCGACACCTAATTCCGCTGGGATGTGACTCCCCCGCCCTAGGCCAGGGCTCCTTGATGCACCATCATCAAGTCTTCTCTGGGGACATCATGGCTTCCCCTGCCTGAGGGATGTTATCTCTTGGAAGGGCACCAGCGGCACGTCCACAGAGCACCCGACTTAAGCGTCTTTCAGTAGACGCTCCATGGCGTCAACTATGGAGTATGAACTCCAGCGGAAATCTGTGTTCTGTTTTCAGCCCTGCCTGTAGAAGGAAGGTTTTCAGAGTATAACGGAGCAGCCACTTTGCAGAGTTCAAGTTCATCAGAAGAGTAAACTTAGAGTTGTTACGTGACCCTGGAATTCCATCCTAGGCCATAAACCCAAGAACACAGAAAACACATGATCCCTTGTACACACATGTACAAGAATGTTTATAGCAAAATTAGCCATACTAGGTAAACAGGTTCAACAACCTGAATATAAATCAACCAACGAAGGGACAAACTGAGGGTGCAAATACAATAATTTTTAGCCACAACAATGAATAAAGAAATCTATTTGCTATGACTGGAATGAATACTGTGCTAAGCCAGGCAGGATTCTCACATACATCTCTGCAGATACGGAAGGCAGATTGCTGAGCTCGAGGCAAGGGGGAGGGACAGGAAAGTTTGGTTGGGGAGATACTAGCTACAGGGTCAGGCTATTTTATTTTATTCTTTTAGACTATGAAAACATTAAAATTTCATTGTGGTGATGAGTTCTGTATCAGGAAGTATACTAACACATATTGGATCACCTGTTTTGGGCAAATTACACAGCATATTCAACAGCTCAATAAAGCTGTTAAAATCAATTGCAATAAAACAAAAGACCTAAGTATAAATTAATTCCCTTACCTCACCAAAAACTGCCTCCAATCCCCTCCTTCTGTCTGTCCCTGAGTGAGGAAGATGCTCACTTGAGGCAGCCATATGTATCTATAGGGACGGGTCTAACCGTCTGTTCCATCCTCCTTCAGTGCTGAGCTAGACGGGGTGATTGGCGGGGTCGGCACCACACCAGCGAAGGTGCTATGACAGAGCCAAAGTCTGCGGCCTTGTCAAAATCCATAACCGAAGCTGGGTGACATCTCAGCTGATAAAGTACTTCCTGTCCAACCACCAGGACCTGGTTCAGCTCCCAGAGCCCCTTAGAAATGTAGGCGTCTGGGTGTGCTCAGAGATGGGGAAGCAGAAACAGTAGTGCCTCAGGCCCACTGGCCAGTCAACATAACCTGCTCTCGGAGTCCCAGGGCATAGAGGCATGTCTACAAAACCCAAGCTGGGTTCTCTGACCAGTACCTGAAGCTACCTGTGACACACACAAACACACACACACACACACACACACACACACACACACACACACACACACACACACACACACACCAGTGACTTCCTCCTCAGCCTGAGCGCTCTCCATGCCCTTCCAGATCTGAATGAGCAGTTACATTATAATGAGATTCACCTGAGAATGTCCCGACACACTCTCTCAATATGAGAACCTTTTCCTTTTTGGAACACTACACAAGACAAACCCTTCCCAGGCAGCCAGACAGTTGAACTTCAGCGCTGCACAGGTCACCCTTGGCTGGAGTTACTCAGGTGTCTTGTGTGGTTCTTTTCCACTCATTCCTCCCATACGAGAGACAGCACGGGGGAGGTGTTCTTTGGCTTCATATTTCTCAGCACTGATAATTATTCCAAGCATGTTTTGAAAGAGATGTACTTGCTATAAAGACCATAAAGCCAGAGAGTAGAATGCGTGGCCGTCTCTCTGCTGTGGCCTTCATTCCTGCTACTCCTGTGCCATTCATTATACATAAAGGACAGTGCTCCCTTTGAAGCACACAGAAGAACAGGCCAGGAGCTACTTTATTACCTACGTCAATCACACAAACCGGTGTCACAAAGGATTAGTTACTTACCAGATGGGCCACAGCTGCTAACCCTGAGCTCAGGTGGACCACAGCCCGAAGAATACAGACAGAGCAGATGAGTGACTGTGCCAGGCCTGTGCTGCGCGGGGCAGAGGGTCTCGGCCACACTCAGGTCCTCTATGACCAGTCTCCTTCTGTGTGAGCCTCTGAGGCTCGCTCTCTCAGAGGAGGTAACTTTGCCTTTCTCAGACCTGCACAGTTTCCCCAGACACTCCAAGCCAAGGAAGGAAGGCATCTTGGCACGGCAGACCTGAAATCAAGACTGCACGCAGAAGCCCAGGAAGCAGGGCTCCCGGAGGCTTCGTCAGCTCTCCGGGTTCCCTGTCATCTCTCTTCTCACTGCCCAGCCAAGAAGATTAGGAGGGACGAGTTTAAAAGATTACCCTCAGGAGCTTAGCCATATTTTCAGCCATATGACTATGTACAAAACCAGCCGTTTCCAGGAACCCATGACTGCAGTCTGAGACAGGAATTCGTATTTGAAAATAAAATTAATATTGCAACTAGAGCAATACCTAAAAGAATTATCCTGAAACTACTTCTAGATTTCCCAGTATTACCTGGAATGCTGAGAACAGGTCTAAATAATCCCAGAGACACAGGCATCTGATCTACAAACGCATTCCAGGAAGGAACTCAGGTCATAATTTCACGTGATATCACCAGTGTTTTGAATCTCAAGGGGCTGGCGGTAGCTCAACAAAGGCTCCCCGGATTTAATTAGTGACAAACCCAGCGCTAGGCCATGGGAAGAGGGCATTTCCTTTCCATGCTCTGGAGAATTATTTCCTCCAGTGCCACAGATTCTGCTGCAGTTAGTAGCCACAGTGTTTAATGGGCTCAGCGTCACTTCATGGGCATCCTGCTGCCGAAGACACACAGAAGGGACACAGCATGGCCGTGTGGATAGCTGCATGTTTGTACAAAGTCAACCCCAGTGGGTCCCTGCTGGACTGAGGGCTCTGACACACAAGAGGAGCGCTCGCTGGTGGTGAGCTTTGGGGCATTCACAATGTCGGGTTAAATGCAGGGTGTGACAGACTACAACTACACGAGAGTGACAGGTCAAGTGAAGACATCTATGCCGCTCTTCCTGTGGCTCCTGGGTGCTCACAGAATAGTCTTTTCATTAAGCCACTGGGAGATGGCCATGGTGGCACATACCTTTAATCCTAGCACTCAGATCTTTGTGAGTTCAAGACCAGCCTGGTCTGCAAAGTGAGTTCCAGGACAGCCAGAGCTGTTGCACAGAGAAATGCTGTCTCACAAAACAAACAACAACAACAAAAACAGAAAACCCACTGTGTGCTTTAAATACAATGGAACGCAAGCTTCAAGGGCCTTCGAAGTAAAGGCCAGAAGTTCTCAGAAACTCTCGTGACTATCTGTAGAACTTCCAAAATGTAGACTGTGGGCTTCTGCTCGGACCTCCGCATGAGAGTCTTGTCGGTGGAGCCCTGAATTTTCCATTTCTAGAAGTTCTCCAAACCAGGAGCAGCAATGAATGCCCCAACTGGCTCTATCCTTTAAGAAGGGGAAGGTGAGCATCAGAGAGGCCGAGGAACTTCCTAGAGACAGCCCTGGAGGCCTGCGGGTGGCTGAGCCTGAGGCTGTGAACATTCTACCTTAGGAGGCCCTTCCACAAGGGCTGTGAGTGATGGACCAGCAGAGAAGCCCTTGCTTCCTTTTCACTGGCTCCTGATCCTTAGCACAGGATTTGGCAGCAGAAATGAAAAGCCAGAGGTGTCAAATGTGCTGGACTCGTTCTGCCTGAGGGGAAGCGCAGTGGGATCCAGAGGCTTCCAAGCCTGGGGTGGGGCCAGGGACAGTGGAATGAAACTCCAAAAGTAAGCTCTGTGTCAACCTCCCCCCTACCCTCACACCTCACCGCACCCGCATACGAGCAGACACACCTCCTTGCGACACCTACCTGCCAAAGCTGCTGAACAACTGTGCACACTCTCCTTCTTAGTCATGTGAATGGCCTTGGGATTTGCAACGTAAAATATCCCACCAACATTCCCAAAGTGTGTACAGAGCACAGCTCTGAGCACACCCTGTGGATCTGCTACATCCTTCTAGGGCAATGGCTCACAACCATGGTCGTGACCCCCCAAAAGACCATCAGGCAATACAGATATTTACAGTACAACTCATAACAGCAGCAGAATTACAGTTATGGAGCAGCTGTGAACAGAATTTTATGGTTGGGGTCACCACAACATGAGGAACTGCATTAGAGGGTCACAGCATTAGGAAGGTTGAGAACCGCTCTTCTGGCATCTGCCTGGTAAACACTGTGGGCTGTGATACCTTTAACTATTAATGTCTTCTGTGGTGTGTGTGTTTGCATATGTGTGTAGCACACACGTGTGTGTATTCCTACAGCTCTGTTCTTTGTACACTGGATCCTGAGCAGCTATTTGCTTAGGAGTGTCCACATGGTATTTTATTAATGTGTGTGTGTTTCTACAGAGAAACACGGGACCGCTACTTCAACACAGGCTCTGGTACACACTAACAACACAAAAAGTGACTTGGACACATGTGATGTCTCTAAAATTCACAAATCCACGAGGCTGGAGACAGCTCAGCAGTTGTAAGCCCCCGCTGCCCTTCTAGAGGACCTGAGTCCTGTCCATCAGCTCACAGCTACCTCTAACACCAGCTCCAGGGCATCCAGCATCCTCTTCTAGCCTCTGCAGGCACAAGCACACACACAGGGCACACACACACACACACACACACACACACACACACTCACACACACACACAAGGCACGGGCACAAACAAACACACATATTTTCTAAATTTAAAAATTCAAATTCATTATCTCATTGGCCAGAATTAAGTTTGACTACTTTCTACCTTCTTGGTCTCTAAGATCATCAAACATCCACCCACTGAAACTAATTCCTGCATTAACTCCACCTCCGTGGTCAGCCGCTATTTATGTCAGCGAAAACTCAGGCCACCCCTACGTTTGGACAAGCTGACAGATCCATGCATTGCATTCAGGAAACAGTTGCTGGGTTAGCAGTGTCCCTCAGTGTCTAAGAACTGCCCGGCACAGGGAAAGACCAGGACCCATTCTTGGTGCGGCAGAATAAGAGAAGACTGTCTTTAAGACAGTATATAAAGCAAACATTTGAACTTTGGATATACGGATTATAAGGAAGATGTCTGAGGCATGTTCAAAGTTAGGGAGGGTGGGGAGCAAACGCCACGAGGATCGTAAAGGCATCTGGTGACAGCATCAGGTGTCTCTTGCCTTTAAAGATGGCGCGTGGGGATGGAAAGATAGCTCAAGGGTTCAGAGAACTTCCTGCCTTGGCTGAGGTCCTGGAGGTCCTGTGTTTAGCTCCCAGCACCCACATGAGAGAATTTACAACCACCTGTAACCCCAGCTCCAAGGAACCTAAAAGCCTTTTCTGGGCTCTGTGAGCCTCCACAACCACGAGCACACACACACACACACACACACACACACACACACACACACACACTTAGATAAAGATGTCCAACCACATATTAGCATGGGGAGACTGACCTCTTCACAGCCAAACACAGGTTCAGACGCTGGCTGCCCGGGCCTGGGGTAGTTGTGACCAGGAAATGAGTGCACTAAGCTCCACTTTTAAGCTGCCCTGCTCACCTGAGTCACACTAAGCCCCAGCAGGGACTACAGCCTGCCTGAGAGTGGGCGTGGGGAGAGGACCCGACTGACGCAGCGGTGTGTCCAGCTGTTCACTGCTGCTCCCGCCACAGCCCGCGTCAAACGGCAAGAGCTCAGCGGGCTCTGGCAGTGTTTAGATAGTTGTTCAAGAAGACAGCACTCCAAAGCCAACAATGACTGCGACTGTTTACCCCGAATCTGAGGCCTGGCTGCCCGAGTGGCTGGCCAGCTGGAAGTCCAGCTGCTGGCCGCCTGTCTCTCCTCCACAGTGACTCCATGTAAGCTGCAAATAGAAACCAGCAGCACGGTTTCACCAGGCACTTCATCGAGTCTGGAGAGGCCGCAGCAGCTCCCTGAGGGCATGAACTCCATCGCACACCAGCCACCTGGGTCAGCCTGGTGCTCAGGGGGTGGACAGGATGGACACTGCTTTGGGCCCGATACAAAAGCCACATAGCAACTCCCCACAAGGGACTTGGTGTCCCAGTGTTTTCATCCGCTAGGGTCCACATGCTTTTTGCTAAGAGACCTTTTTTTTTTTTCAAGAAGCAAATCCCCATCTTCAAACGAGACTCTCTCTGCAGCCTGGATTTCTAAGGAAAGGGTTGAAGGTGGCCTGCAGCTTCCTCAATGACTATGGAGCTAACTGCCTTCCAGAAGTTTTTAAAGCAAAAATAAGCAAACCAAAGCACCCAGAGCTCTGCACACCTCCACGAGCCCCTCCATGAGCTCACAGCACCAGGATGATCCTTGCTGAGCAGAACGCCCTGAGCAGGAAGCATGTGTAACGGGACCATCAGGCTTCCCAGCAAGTGCCGTCAGACCCGGAGCACCTGCTCCTCCAATGCCTGCTTCCTGCCAGCAGTTCCTGCTTCCTGCACCTTCACTCATTTCTGTTCTCGACCTCCCTGCAAGGCATAGCCCCTAGGGGTCTTACCTATTCCTCCAAAGCAGGCTGTGATTTTCTGGGCGTACTGGCATAGGCTTCCATCTGGGCAGGTCTCCTCCGCAAGGCCAGCTTTGTCCATCCCTGTGAGCACCTGGCCTCTCTTCCCGTAATACCACTCACCCAAGACCTGCTCTCAAGAGAGAGCAAGCCGCCAAGCCCCCGTTCGGTATCGCCTCCATCAATAATTCAGATCTACATAAAATCTGCTGAGCATCCAAGACTGGGGCACTCTGAGCACCGAAGCATAATCAGTTTAATGGACATCCGGGTCTCAGATTACTCTCGGACAATATTCTCCATGGGCAAGATTTTTAAATAGTAGTGAGATGCCTTCAGGAAGCAGCCGTGGCTGAGATGTGTTCTGGGGGAACACAGGCACCCCAAGGCACAAAGCCTCAGGGTTAGACAAGTCTCTCCACGGACCTCTTCCACAGAGTCGGAGTGCCAGGACATGGCACAGGTCACTCTTCATCAGGCCTGTTGCCATAAATAGACTTCATGCCCCAACCCTTACCCTCTGCCATGCCTTTCCCTCATTTGCTAAAATTCTTCTGCCTGCTTCCCATCAGAACCTCCTGGGAATCCCCTCCCCCCAGCTTAAACAGGAAGCTTCTTCCCTCTGCTTGTCAGGCTTCCAGAATCAGTGGGGCTGGAGCACACGCCCATCCCCTGTCCACACAACAGCCCTGCTGGCTTTCCCGCTCCACACCATCACAGGGCTCCTTCTAGACTGCCAGCCTCTCCTGCTGACTGCTAAGCAACCATCTGCCCTCGCCCTCGCTGCTCCTTTCCAGGGACCTCTACACACATTGGGAATGCAGGAAGAATCTGACAGTGTTCCACCTGGAGTCACTGTCGGATCAAACTGTGTTCCGCCACAGTTAAGACACCAGCGCCACAGCTGGCTGCTTTGCTGGGGCACAGTAAGGCACAGACGGTGTCAAGCTTTTGGTCAGAGACTGTACCCATCCCACTGATCTGGAGGCCACTGAGTGGCAGGCCCATGCCCAGAGCTCCCCGCCAGCTGTGCCCATAGGGAGCTGTCCTATGGGCAGTTGTCCCAGCAACCAGTGTAGACACCACAGCTCAGCAATCTGCAGAGGTGCTGACCCTGAGCAGGTGCCCCGTGGCTGCCTGCTCCCGGTTCCCCTCCACCCTAGCTCCCCTGGGAGGAAGAATGCAGAGAGAAGCATTTCCAATGGCCCCGTGGAAGTATTTATAATTCATCTCTCGCAACACTGAAAAGCCCTGACTCACTCTGGCTGAATTCGAGTTCTCTGTTCATTTACTAGAAAATGTCCAGTATCCCAGGTAGCCACTTTTCCTCCATCTCACAGCAGGCCTCTTGTTTGCTGGTTTCTTTGCTTGAGATTGTTCATCTTTATATTTAAACTGAATTTTCAGAATTCCCTGCAGGTTATGGTCATGAGAATATATAAAGT
Source organism: Rhombomys opimus (assembly GCA_010120015.1). Classification (NCBI taxonomy): domain Eukaryota; kingdom Metazoa; phylum Chordata; class Mammalia; order Rodentia; family Muridae; genus Rhombomys; species Rhombomys opimus. The sequence goes on from REGO01000310.1 coordinate 1,739,335, forward strand.
AAGATCATTCCTGGTGCTGGAAACCCAGCCAACCAGCCAGTGCTGCTGGAGCCATGGGTCTTGGAGCAAACCCACAAGTGCCACTTTATTAAGCCAGTGCGCACCCTAACTACACCCTAAACATTTATCCTGACGCCCACATGCAAGTGTAGCTCCTTCCGTTCATCAAGGAAATGCCCCTTTTCCAACAAAGACCGTCACATAAAACCCGGAAACATTAACTCTCTTCTGCAATTATGTATCAAGGAGCCAAGGCTGTCTCACTGTAAAGTTCTTGCACTGTGAACATCGCATCCCTATCACTGGTGTGAACTGCTTGGTGTGATAACACACCTGGAACCCCAGCGTCGGGCAGGTGGAGACAGGAATGCTAGGGCTCACCAGCCAGCCAACCTAGAAAACTCGGTAAGCCCCAGCGAGAGACCCCACCTCAAAGAATAAGGCAGATGGCTCCTGAGGAATGACACCCAAGGTTGACTTTTGGGCTCTACACACATGTGCGTGAATGTGCACAAGACACCCCCCCCCATTAATTAATAAGTACAAACACGTACCAAGTGCACATAGTATGACAGGGCAGCTGTTAGCACTTTACTGATGAACAAGCCAGAGGCCCTCAAACAACTAGCAGGAGATCAGGCATAAGAATGCTTAAGAACAGAACGGCTCAATAGATGCCACCTCAACCCGAAGGTGCCACGGCCATAGACTGCAAGGTAGCTTGAGAAAATGGCTTTTGTTTTCATATAGCCGAGACTGGTCAGAACCCCACAATCCTCTTGCTTCTGCCTCCCAAGTGCTGGGTTCAGAGCACGCAGCTCCACACCCAGCTGGTTGTAAGAAGTAGTTATGAACACAGAAATGGCTTGTGTTTCCCACTTACACGAACAATTTCACATTTTTCTGTTTCATCACCAACAATGACGCACACGGAGACGGGCTTCCTCTCTCAGTGGTGGACGGGGCATGTGTGATGCATGCGGATTTCGAGTGTACAGGAGGAATGCTTGTGTCAGGCTGGCCCCGCTGAGATGGTGGGGAACGTGATGTCCTGACAGGTCTTGGAAGACAAACTTACCAAGGAATTAAAGGGACTTAGAGGAGGGCAGAGGAGAGCGTTCCAAGCAGAAGATCCTCCAGAAGAAGTTCAGTTTAGACCGGAGGGAATGAAGCGAGCAGGGGACCAGGAGTCCCAGCTGGAAACTCTCCAGCCACATATGATCAGGCTCCCCTTGAGAGCAGGACACACAGCTCGGAAAAGCGTGGCCGCCGCCATTCCTTCCTGAGTGGACTGGGTTCCCAGGCACTATTGACACATGCGTACAAGCACATTCCGCATGGACCCATTATTCACAGCCTCAGTTAGCACTGGATTTTGACCAAGTAGTTTAAAACCACAAGTTTGTTAATGACAGCAGTGACCCTGTGAGCTGATAGACCTCATTCTGTCCAAAGCCTGCACCCAACTCCTCCTCCCCATGAAGGACAGAGCTTCCCTCCAAACTCCAGCCCTACTTAGCATCCCCAACTTGAAAATGACCTCAACTCCCAAAGGCTTTAACAGGAATAAAAGATGCATTCGGCTATTTTGAAGTCCACAGCTGTGGCAGGTTTTGGAACATGCTGTTTTATATGTGGCTATAGATGGACAATGCTTTTTTTTTTTTTTTAACAATAGAGAAGTTTCCGGAGTCTGGAGCTGATTGAACGGCTGTCCTACGGCATCCTTTATCTGCTAGGGACAGTTTATTGGCTACAAAATTAGCAGCCTCAGATATGGAAATTCAGAAGGGCAGAATCTCTGTGAAAGACTCTATTGTTTGTCAAAATAGAGTGTGAAATAGCTTCAAGATGACCTGCTGCAGTGTGCCAGGGGCCGTGTCAACACAGACATAGACCACGAGCACCACATATGCTTTAGAGCAGTGCATTATGACCTTTGAAGGTCGAACAGCCCTTTCACAGGGGTCACCTGAGACCATTGGAAAGCACAGAGAGTTACATTATGATCCATAACAGTAGCAAAATCACAGTTATGAAGTAGCAAGAAAATAATTTTATAGTTGGGTCACCACAAATGAGGAATTATATTAGAGGGTCACAGCATTAGGAAGGTTGAGAAGTGTGGGTTCAGAGTGTATTTAATAGAAATACAATATAAAATTATTATTTCTGAAGGAAGAATATACATTTATATGTTTAAGTTTTACTATGAGGAATGCTAAATTATATGTTTGGAGACCAAGAATTAATGTATCAAAATAAGTCACCCAGAAACTGACCGAACACCAACAGCCAGCAGCAAGTAACAGCACATAAACGCTAAGAGCGAAAATAAGCAGCGTGGCTGATACACTCAGGCGCTGGGGACCGGGGATGGCACTCCACGTCAAATGCTGGCTTTGTTTCCTCCTGCTCCGCACCGTCAGTCGGGCTCTTTCTTTCTTTTTAATTACCTTAGTTATTTATAGTTTCTGTAAGTGTGTGTGGTATATGTGCACATGTATGCAGGTGTGCATTTGTGAACAGAGGTCAAAGGTCAAAGGAGGACATTGTCATTCTCTGTCTTACCCAACCCCCCTCCCCCGAGGAAAGGTTTCTCCCCGAATCAGGAGCTGGGCTGGCAGTCAGCCATCCATGGTCATCCTCCTGTTACCACCTTTGGCAGCACAGAGCTAGGGCTACAGAGAGGCTCCTGGCCATGCCCAGCTCTTTTCAGCTGTGTGAGTTCTGGAGGTCCAGACTCAGTGGGTCCTCAGGCTCGCACAGACAGTGCTTGATGGCCCAGAGCCACCTCCTCAACTCCAGTTTCTTTACTGCCCGAGTCTTGGCTGCCTCCTCTGTAAAGCCGTGTGTCAACTAAAGCCCCCAGAGTTGCCAGTGGACAGAAATAAAGGTTAGTTCACACATTATGAAGAAAAATACCCAAAGAGGCAAGAATAGAAACTTAATTTGAAGCAGCAGATGGATCCTGAAATAATTGTAAGTGATAGATAAGGATAAAGTAATTACATTCCAATTTTATAAAGGAAAGGGCTATGCAGATTCAGGCAACTACTGCTGTTTTACAATGGAATATTCACACTATGAGAGGAAACCATCTAAGTTTCAGGCATTTCCTACTAATGAATAAAAACAAAACTGCCCACACCTCCACCTTCCACCCCACAGCCACAGGCCTGTGTGTGAAGGCCTTCAGCCTGGGAAGGAAGCAGTAACTACTCCCAACTATGTGTCCGCAGCCCTCGCGCCAAGCTCACAACAAACAGTTGTGATTTGTTTCAGGTAGTGGGTGAACGCAAGTATTTCAAGACCACAAACTTTAGGGTATAAGATTTTTAGAAACTTTGGAAGGTTCCACTTTAAAGATCCATATGTTTCTTTCCAAAATCAGATTTTAATCTCTTGTGAATCACGTCTTATATTGCCAAGTGACTGAGTGTGCGAGTAGGAGCGCTTTGGTCTCAACACAAGAGTGTGTCGTTTTTCTCAGTCTTGCTGCATGTAGAGCTACCCATACGCCTTCCTCTCTGACTGCTAACAGAATACCAGTACGCTCCTCACCCGAAAAGGTTTCAGTATAAACTGATTTTGCTATTTTTCATGAACTGATACATTAAGGAAAAAGCACAGATCTTAAATTTATGATTCAATGACTTTCAACAAATCCATTCACCATTTAACCTCCATTTTCTGTCAGGGGACAGAACTTCCTACTTCCAGAAAGTCCTTGTCCACATCTCAGAGCTAACCACTGTCCCAATTTCTGTTTTTTTTCGGCATTACATAGATGCATCCAGTATGCACCCTGTGTCTATAGCTTCTTCCGCTCAGTGTGGTTTTGATATCTATCCTTATTTCTTCACTAGGTTCATTCTAATATGTATGTATCACAATGAAACTCACAGCTTCTGTCTGTCTTGCTATAAATAATAATCAGGGTGTCTAATGCACAACAAACACTCATTCCATAAACTTTTGGGAACACAAAAAAGCATATGTCAGTGTCAGGAGCAGGCTATAATTTAGGGTGGATGGGTGAATTTCCAGCCATAACAGACTGGAAGGGACAGAGTTTGGAGTCTCTGCAAATGCTGAATCCAAAAAGGAACTGGAAATGGGGAGCTATGGGAGAAGCACACAGCATAGAGTGAGGTAGCAAGAAAAAAGAGGCAGCTTGATGGCCAAGGGCAGGAATGAGACAAGTTGTCAAAAGAGAAGTTATAATGCACAATACCATGACGGGGACATTCCTTCCCTGCAAAGCCTCTTGTACTCAGTCAGACCAGGAATGGACAATGTAGGCAGACATGAAGAGACAGCAGAAAAAGTTACAAATACCCCCTAAAGTAGAAATACATCTTCATAATAGGGACATTGGAAACAACCCCAAAGATTACTGCCTGAGAGACCACCAAAAAGTAGAGAAGAAAAAGAGAACAAGTTTTGTTGGAAAGAGGGGACAGTGAGATAAAACTCTGGGCCCATGGTGTCATCAGAATATCCAGGGATTGAGTGGAATCCAGCAGACATCTGAGACCCTGACTGACCTCAGGAGGGAGGAGGAGGATGGAGGCAGAAGCTGCATTCACCCCGATGTCAAGACTGGACCACAGGGCCCACAAAACTCAAACCATTGAACTGTGAGCCCAGAAGACACCAACGCGTTCATCCTGGTTTTTAATCTCCTGGGATTTGAAGAAAGTTTTACAAAACACTTGTAACCCTGGACTTTTAAATGACTACATTTGTATAAAATCACCTTGGAAAAAAAAGATTAAAACTACATATATGGCTTCAAAGTTTCTCAAAGTATCACATACACCCAAAATGCTAGAGCCTCTCAGCCACTGCCCTAAGGAAATGACCCTGCTTAGTGGCCTTTGCTGGCACTGCATTCGAGATGCATAAATGTTATTGATTATGATTTCCAGTCACACTGCATAAAACTATTCCTTACCCTATCAAGAAAGGGAGAGGCCACCAAAAACCTGGGGAAAAAAAAAGAGGGGAGTGGGGTTTCAGTTCATCCTGGCCTGTCACAAAGAAATGAAAACTAATGAATTCAATTCATCTAATTAACCAAATTCTTGTTGGACAAAGATTTTCTGAGAGTAGATTCAGAAATATTAGATGTGAAGCTTATTATTCCTTTATTTCACAATTATAAATGTGCATCCATCAGTAAAAATGTGTAAGGAAAAAAAATCCAAAGGTGGCAGAAAGGCAATTCAGTCAGCAGCTAATGGACACTTCTTTGTCTGCAGCGCTGCAACAGGCAAGAACCAAGTGTCTTGCTTTTAATTTCCAATGAAAACTGCTCCCTTAAAGGCGTCCAACATGGGAGTTCTTCAAGGAAAACAAACAAACAGCCTGCACCATGATGAAGCAGGTGGAGGCTCTCCCACTGTGTGTGTTAGGTTCTTTTCTCTTTCATCTATGTTTTTCAGGATGAGGGAGCGGCTTGGCACAGTTTGTCTTTAATTTCTCCTTGGCATACAGAGCAACAGGAAAGAAGCCCCAGCCTCAAAATAGAAAACGAAGCAGACGGCAATGGCTAGGAATGTAAAGGGCCAGGAAAAAAGCCTTTAAGAATACAAATGGCAGCTACAAGTGTTGGCACATTCCTTTAGCCCCAGAACTCGGAAGAGAAAGGCAGGTGAGTCTCTGTGAGTTCAAGGCCAGCCTGGCCAACATAAGCCCAGCTGCACAGTTATCTCAACAACAACAAAAAAAAAAAATAGAAATCATCAGTGGCTTAGGATCTCAGGAAAGTTAGGGTTTCAGGAAAGTCAATATACTCAAGGGCCACAAAATACAGGAAATAGAAAACAGGGTCACACCCACAGTGGTTGAGGCCCACAGGCCCAAGGAAACATCATCTTGAGTATTTGTGACGCCTGTGTGTCCACACCCTTCCCTGGAGGCCAACCCTGCTCCTCCTCCAGCTTACCCCTCTGGGAAACCTCTTATTCCACAACCTGATTCTGAATTGCTACTTCACCCCTAAAAGTAAAAATCTCATTTACAAGTTGTTAGACTCTTTCAGTTAGCACAGTTATTGCCAGTTCTCCCAATGAAACATTTCTGGCAACAAAGTAATAAGCACTCGTTCATAGAAAATTTCAAAAACACTCAAAAGTTTTGAGAAATAACACAATCCTCTGATCCAGAAACCACTGTCTATCCTTCGGTGTGTTTTCTCTGGATTTTTTAAAAGTAAATTAACAATTTTTTATTTTTATTTTTATTACTTACAGTTTATTTACTTTGTATCCCACCTGTAGCTCCCTCCATCCTCCCCTCCCAGTCCCACCCTCCTTCCCTCTTATCTTCCCATGCCCCTCCCCTAGTCCACTAATAGGGGAGGTCCTCCTCCTCTTCCATCTAACCCTAGTCTATCAGGTCTCATCTGAACTGGCTGTATTGTCTTCCTCTGTGGCCGGGTAAGGCTGCTCCCTGCTCAGGGGGAGGTGATCAAAGAGCAGGCCAATTAGTTCATGTCAGAGACAGTCCCTGTTCCCATTACTGTGGAACCCACTTGGACACTAAACTCCCATGGGCTACATCTGTGCAGGGGTTCTAAGTTGTCTTCATGAATGGTCCTTGGCCGGGGTATCAGTCTCAGAAAAGACACCTGTGCTCAGATATTTTGGTTCTGTTGCTCTCCTTGTGAAGCTCCTGTCCTCTCCAGGTCTTACTATCTCCCACTTCTTTCCCAAGATTTCCTGCATGCTGCCCAAAGTTTGGCTATAAGTCTTAGCATCTGCTTTGATACCTTGCAGGGTAGAGTCTTTCAGAGGCCTTCTGTTGTAGGCTCCTGTCCTGTTCCCTGTTTTCTCCCTCTTCTGATGTCCATCCTCTTTGCCTTTCTGAATGAGGATTGAGCCTCTTAGCCAGAGTCATCCTTCTTGATCAGCTTCTTTAGGTGTACAGATTTTGGTATGTTTATCCTATATTATATGTCTAATATCCACTACACTTATGAACACCTGATTTTTGACAAAGATGCCAAAACCATACAGTGGAAAAAAGATAGCATCTTTAACAAATGGTGCTGGTCTAACTGGATATCTACATGTAGAAAAATGCAAATAGATCCATACTTATCACCCTGCACAAAACTAAAGTCCAAGTGGATCAAAGACCTCAACATAAAACCAGACACACTAAACCTGTTAGAAGAAAAAGTGGGGAAGAGCCTTGAACTCATTGGCACAGGAGACAACTTCCTGAACAGAACACCAATAGCACAGGCTCTAAGAGCAACAATCAATAAATGGGACCTCGTGAAACTGAAAAGCTTCTGTAAAGCAAATGACACTGTCAACAGAACAAAACGACTGCCTACAGATTGAGAAAGGATCTTCACCAACCCTATATCTGACAGAGGACTAATATCTAGTATATATAAAGAACTAAAGAAGTTAAACAGCAAAAAATCAAGTAATCCAATTAAAAAACAGGGCACAGAGCTAAATAGAGAATTCCTTTTTTTTATATTGTTACTTTTTTTTTGAATCAGGATCTCATGTAGGCCAGGCTGAATTCTTCCTGTCTCCACCTCCTGAGTGCTGGGTTTGCAGGTATGTGTACCACACCCAGTCTCTCCAGGGCTGGGGCTTGAACCCTGGTCTCTATGCATGCTAGGTGAGCACTCTACCCATTAAGCTGCATCCACAGCCCGAGAGAATTCTTAATAGAGGAATATTGGATTGCAGAGAAATACTTAAAGAAATGCTCAACGTCATTAGTCATCAGGGAAATGCAAACCAAAACGACCCTGAGACTTGACCTTACACCCATCAGAATGGCTAAGATAAAAAACTCAAGTGACAGCACATGCTGGAGAGGATGTGGAGAGAGAGGAACCCTCCTCCACTGCTGGTGGGAATGTAAACTTGTACAGCCACTTTGGAAATGAATCAGGTGCTTTCTCAGACAACTAGGAATAGCGCTTCCTCAAGATCCAGCTATACCACTCCTGGGCATATATCCAAAAGATGCTCAAGTACACAACAAGGACATTTGCTCAACCATGTTTGTAGCAGCTTTATTTGTTAGAGCCAGAACCTGGAAACAACCCATATGTCCCTCAGTTGAGGAATGGATACAGAAATTGTGGTGCATTTACACAATGGAATACTATTCAGCAATTAAAAACAAGGAAGTCATGAAATTTGCAGGAAAATGGTAGGACCTGGAAAAGATCATCCTGAGTGAGGTATCCCAGAAGGAGAAAGACACACACGGTATATACTCACTTTCTCTGGACTTCTGATGGAGTTCATTTCACACACATAACCTACAGCTTAGACATTCAAGCGTTTTTCAGTGGTGCTCACATCTATTTCACTGCGATGCTGAGATTTTTTTGAAATCTTTCGTATCTCCTCTGCAGATCACACACTTCAAGCAGACAGCTGGGTGAATCTTCACATTTGTACAGCTCACATTTGTGAGCGCCACCAGGGCCAAGCCTTGAGTATGTCTAAGACCCACAAAGGTGCCCTTGGTCTCTTTCCCCCATATTTCAGCCCCATGCCTCATCATGCCTCATCATGCCTCATCATGCCTCATCATGCCTCCATCATGCCTGCATTATGCCTGATGAGTGCAGCTGGAGTTTCAACCTCCAAGAGCATGTTTGGCAATGTAGTTCTCTGTTTGGCTCCTTTTGCTCAACATAATGTCTGTGTGTCTCTTACATATTGTATATAAAATATTGCATATTTTTATTTTGGAGTAATACTCCAAACAATATATCATAGTCAATGTAGCCATTGTCCTGTTTGGGAACATTTGGGGTTTTCATAGTTTGGTGCTACTATGAATAAGTATGTTATGAAAAACATTATTGAACATTTCCTTAGTGGCCATCCATGCTTTGAATTACTCACATATGTATGCATGCACGTGTATTCCTTTTGATGGTACCCTAGGCACTCTTCTAAGTCATTTGTTTGTTGTATGTACCTCCTGGCATTGTAAACTCAGCTGCTCCATGTAGCTGCTGGAACCTAACATGTCTTTGACAGACACCCAATGTAGTTCCTGGAGGGCTGTGAGGGTGCATGACACACTTCTCACATGCTTCTTGTTCATTTGGACACTTGCTCGTGAAGCCTGTGCCTTGGTGATAGATGTCTATGTGCATGGAAGAATCGTGACTATCATTTCACTGCTGCAGCCCCAGCTCCTCATTCGGAGACTGGCACAGACCGGAGCCCAGAAAATAAGAGTAAAACGAATGCAACCAAATGGTTTAGATCTTTAAATGCTTTTTTTTCCCCATGTGCATTTTTGACATTGATATCAGTAAGAGACAGAAAGCAATGGAGGAAGGGAAAAAGGGAAGGGAGAGATGGGGGAGGTAGAGACGCTCTCCAGATAGATAGATAGAGAGAGAGAGAAAGAGAGAGAGAGAGAGAGATAAATCTTTAATAGAATTGGGACTCTTCATCGCATCCCTCCTTCTCTGCTTCCCTAGACTGTACTCTGGACTCTTCTGTATCTGGCTTGACTCAACGGGAACTGTCAAGCTCCAGCCCGCAGGCTCTAAGCAGACTGCAGCTCAGTAAACAAGTGTCAAAGGGTTTTTAGACAAAAATTCCCTTTCATGTCCTAGCACCACTCCATGCTTTAGTCTCTCTCCAGATGTGATGAGAAAGCTGCAATGTCTGTAATTCAAAATCTATATGAAGAATAAACGAGGCAGAAAACACCTATTTGAATTCTGCATATTGTTTTCTAATTATTAGAGAAATAACATCCCAGGAAATCCACTTAGTTCCTTTATATGAATCTAGGTCACATCAGCAGATAAAAACTTTAAAGTGGCATAAAACCAAATTACATTAATTAGGTGTTTTTATCCATTTCTCTCCAATTCCTCTTTCTCATTCTGCAGCTAAGCAAAAACATTAGCATTCATGGTAAATGTGTTTTCAAACAGGTTTCAGAATAGATGTTTTGTGTATCAAGACATACTTTTGGACTTCAGTTCTCATCCTGACTAAAGTGCACTAATATGATGGAAAATTTATGTAGTGAATGACCAATACATATTTTTCTGCCTTCATTTCTAAAACATATCTTGTTAAACAAAACAAACCTTCATTGCATGAATTACCATATTTTCTATTTCAAAATATATCCAATGGCTTGCTTGTTCTTATTTCTTACACTAGTCTAGGATAGTTGTCTATAAAGAAATGCTCACTGCTTTAAAAATAGTTTTATTGAAATACATCTATGTCCATTCATTTGTGTGCTGCTCGAGGCTGCCTTTTTGCTCGGCTTCTAGTTCCATGGTTGTACCAGCAACCATTTGCCTCACAAAAGCTGAAATATTTATGATTGTTTTCTTTACAAAGTTCACTTCAGGCTACTCATGCAAGTGTTCAGATCTTGTAGTTCTTAGAATTTGATCTGTGTAATCCTAATTATTACCTCTGTGCAGCATTTCTTTGAATTTGGTTAGAAAGATCCTTGACAGTTAAAATTTCTCCACCCACACTGTCTTTGAACCAAAAATTAGAATCTTTCAGGTTAATTGGGCATAGACTTAATCCACTGAGTTTTAGCTTCAGTGCAGCCTGAGTCCACCCAATAAACCAGGTCTGGAGGTGCATACTTACAATCCCAGCCAGGGCACATGAAACCCTGCCTTAGATAAATAAAATGTATGTGGCCATGTCTTGATTTTCTTTTCTCCATGTAGACATTGGAATGTTAGGATCTTACTTTTACAATCAACAACTTAGGAGGCAAATGCAGAATCTAGAAATGGCGCTCTAAGTTTTTTTAAACCACGTTTCATACAGCGAAAGAGACCACTGCAATAATGAGAGGAGAGACAGTTGGCAACTGCCAATTTTGGAAATCAACTTTCCAATCCGATTTGGCTTTTCTTCACTCTGTAGTTCTGCTCCATGCTGTGGGACATGTGGGAAGACTCTGGTGGTCAGTGAGGCCAGTGAACCCGGCCAATGACACAGCTTCTCCCTCCTGGAGTAGCCAATCCAGGCGCTGAGTGGGGCAAAGGCAGGGTGGTCTCAGGCCTCGGAACTGTTTCTGTGTAACTGTTCAGTGCATACCCACGAGCCAGTTTTGTATGGGTTCTAAATGATTTCCCTCCCTCCCTCCCTCTCTCTCTCTCTCTCTCTCTCTCTCTCTCTCTCTCTCTGTGTTTCTCCTCTCCTTCTCCTCCCCTCCCCCTCTCCTCCCTCTGTCTTTCCCTCTCCCTCTGTCTCTCCCTCCCCCTCCCTCTGTATCTCCCTCTGTCTCTCTTTCTCCCTCTCTCTTTACCTCTGTGTGTGTGTCTGTGTGTGTGCTCATGCATGTTGCATGTGTATGTGTGTGTGTTCGTGTACATGCCACAGCCCATGTATGCAGGTCAGAGGACAATTTGCAGAAGTAGGTTCTCTCCTACAGGATGGGTTCTGGGGTGGAACTCCTGTCTTGAGACTCGGTGGCAGGCTCCTGTACCCACTGAGGCCTCTTGCTGGCTCCGCGTCCCTAAAATTCTCTATTTGTAAAGCATCATTTCAGAAGACAGGAAGGCAGAAGGGACACGGCCTGTCACAGTAGTGACAACGACTTAGACCCGCAAGACATGAAACCTCAGACGCCGGATCCTTACAGGGAAAAGTGTAGACTCCCTTAATGATGACTCTTTGTCGTTTTAGTAAATTACCAATCCATCCAACTATGAACATTAGTGACCAAGCAAAAAGCTGGGCTGGTGGTCGCACACACCTTTAGTCCCAATACTCTCAGGAGGCAGAGGCAGGCAGAGCTGAGTTCAACAAGGCCAGCCTGGTCTATAGAGTAAGTTTTAGGATAGCCAGGGCTATACAGAGAAACCCACTTGTGATCATTTTTTTTAAATAATTCATTTATTTTTATTTCATGTACACTGGTGTTTTGACTGCATGTCTGTGTGAGGGTGTCGGATCCCCTGAAACAGGAGTTACATCAGTTGTGAGCTGCCATGTGGGTGCTGATTAAGGGCATTCAGTGGTTTTAACCTCTGAGCCATCTCATCTGAGGAGGCCCAGCCAGGGATCTTCATTCCTAGGCTTCCCTTTTGAAGGAGAAGCTACAATTTGATTTGTAAATGCAGGATATGCATGGCTATGATGACATAAGAAGGCAATAAAGCTGAGGGTGGGGCTAGAGCTGAGCAGGGGGTTTGGATGTCCGGTCAAGGGCAGCTTTGGTCTCTCAGGCATTATGTTTTTACAATCAAAGTTCATTCTTGTGTGATTCCCATAAAAGAAATAACACCTAAAAGTAAAAATAACAAAACAGGATTCGAAAGGATTAGCCAGCAATATAATTAATTTAAAAGAATCAGAATTACAGAGAGCACTGTAATTGCCAGCTGTGTAACCTGTTCATTATTCTGGGTGGAACATGAGTTTTATAGATGTTCTCGTTTAATTCTCATACTCCTATAAAGCATGTAGTTATGTTGCCTCTGTTTTTACAGATGTATTAGTTTAGTTTTACAGAAATTAAAAACTCAGGCTGGTGTGTGTCACGTGAACATATTCCCACACTTGGGAAGTGGAAGGAGGAAAAGAATCCAAAGTCCAGGTAATCCTCAGAGACATAGAAGGTTCAAGACTAACCTGGGCTACATAGGACAGCCTTAACCCCATGTACTAGTTAATTTTTTGTAGACTTGACCCAACTCATTTGGGAAGAGGGAGCCTCAGCTGACAAATGCCACCACAGACTGGCCCTGGGCAGGGCCATGGTGCATTTTCTTGGTTGATGACTGACTGGAGGAGGGCCCAGCTCAGATGAGGCACGGCCACCCCTGGGCAGATGGGCTGAGCACGCTATGGGGAGCAAGCGTGTAAGCAGTACTCCTCCGAGGCCTTCCCTGGATGATGGCATCTCTAAGCTGAGATGGAGCCTTTTCTCCCTGAGCTAATTTTGTTCCTGGCATTTTCTCACAGCAACAGAAACCCTGGAGCTCGCTGCCCACCGATCAGTGAACTCCAGTTCAGTGAGAGCACCTTTTCAAAACAGCCAGGTAGACGCAACAGAGGAGGACACCTGGAGTTGACCTCTGGCCGCCACAGTCACTGTGCACAGACATGTCCATGTCGATATGAGTGAATAATGCGACACACCAAAAACAAAATAAGGTTTAAAACTAAGCTCCCCATTGTGGGTGCTGTCACAGCCGGCCTCAGTATGTCCTTCCCCCACCGGCCTGACCCACTGTCTCATGTTGGATGACGGTGCTTTTGGATCTTCTGAGATCATAAATCCTAAACAACAGTCATCGCTGTGAACCACACCCAGCACAACCCCTGCTGCCTGTGGAGAGGAGCCTGGTGAGCTGGTTGTCACAGAGGGAACGCTCATAAACACTCCTAATGGCAGACCTGGGGCCGAAAGCCTTCCTGTAGATGCTACCAATTAGAGACCACCACAGGGAGAGTAACGCGAAAGTTAGAAACAATAAAGCGGGGAGAGCCCAGAACCTGGAAAGTGTGCGAGCTGAGTGCACCCATGCTGTAGACTTGGGTAGTCAGGGAGGCAGCACAGTCTATATGGAAACACAGGCAGACCCCTTAAGCCATTTTGAAGTGGTCAATAAGCAGTCGCTTGCCACTCCACTGCCATGCGTGACCAACAAGCCCATGCATCCCACAGCCCTGCTGTCACTGTGTTCTGGGACCTGAGTGCTCTGTGCTCCTGGCTGCTGATTGCTCTCACTCCTTGGCACATTCTTGGAAGTGTCATGGCTCTCACTAGCCCATGGTCACGGACACTGGCAGAGGTCATTTGCAGATGGAGCTAAAATACCCTTTTTTTTTTTTTTTAACGTTTCCTTTTTTTGTATTATTTATTTACTATTTATACAGCTTTCTGCCTGCACACATGCCTGCAGGCCAGAAGAGGACACCAGATCTCATTATAGATGGTTGTGAGCCACCATGTTGTTGCTGGGAAATGAACTCAGGACCTCTGGGAGAACAACCAGTGCTCTTAACCCCTGGACCATCTCTCCACTTATGAATACCTCTTAAAGCAGGAAAACTCACCCAGGACTCCCATCCTTTTCCAGGAAACCTGAAAGACACACAGAAGCATTCTTCCCCTTAGTGCAAATGAGTGATGCGGCAAGAAGGCATGTTCCATGCCAGTCCTCTGATGCTTACCCAGCCTCTCACCTCAGCCTTCAGACATCTGTAATGACCTCTGAGTCAGCGGTCACAGTTAAATAGAAGAGAGGGTGCATAGCCCAGATGCTTCCATTACTATTACTCATATGCAAATGCTAGCTCATGCATTGCTTTAGATCTAAAGGGAAGGAATGACTGCATCAAAATCTTACTTAAATAACCAGATAATGCTTTCTAGGCATCCGAGGAGAAGGGAGAGGTGGTCCACTCTGGAAGGAAGGGATGGATGAGTGGATGAGCAGGTTTGTTTGAAAACATCTGGGAACTAACTAACGAGAATAGAAATGATGTTTAATCTGGTCACTCAATGTATCCCTTCATTTAAAATATATTGCTATGAACAAGCATGTTCATATGCTGTAATCCCAGCCCTCGGGAGCTCAAGGCCAACCTGGGCTACATCGTGAAGTTAAGGCAAGCCCAAACAGCCAAAAAAGACTCAAAACAACCAGCATACTGCCAACGTTCCCTGTATCAAGCAGTTTTCAAATACAGAGCAGTGAAACCTTTTGTTTTAAACATAAGGTGTGCCTGCCTGATTTTAAATCTTGAAATAATTTGCCAAATTCTAATCTAATTATGACTGAGACTCAAGTTAACTACGGAGTTCTGGAGATACTTTCTTCGGATTCCAGCTGGCAGCAAGTGGAGACCCCAGGTACCTTCAAAATACACCATGGAGTAGAAAGGGGGTCGATTAAAATAAAATGATTTTCTTTCCAGGTTTAGCATACAAACATAGCATCCATTTATAGCTTATTTTATTTGCTTAGAATCTCTTCTCTCATAGAAGATTTTTCTGAAATTTACTGTAATATTTCTGGAAACCAAAATGCAACTCAATTCTTTATGTAGTACAAATAACAGCAAAAGACCTTGACTGTATTTAAAAATAACACATCTGTATTATCACATCATACATGTATTTAAATAGACATATAGCGAACTTTATTGTTATGTTCTCTTTCAGTTAGGAAAATCATACAATTGTAGGTTTTGTTTTTTTTTTAACCAGAAAACATGTCACTACACCCTAATGATTATGTATATATAGTATTTCTATTACAGTTTAGATTCTGTCTTCAAAGAGGGTTAGAGGGTGTCAAAGAATCTTCTGTAAATGTCGGGTGACCTCATCCTTCAGTGTGGGTGGGGAGGAGGGAGGAAAACACTGAGAGATTCCGGTTGACACACAGAGCTACCAACACCTTTCAAACCCCCTACTCCAGTGAGTGTCAACCTTCATTTTCCAGTTACTGTCTAAGGCAGATCAGTAATCAGCACAGGATCATACTCCTGGACTGCTGAAGCCTGAGCTTTGAGAATCACTGTAAGAGAGGCCGTGTGAACTTTCCATCATCTACAGTTGTGCTAACCCTGACAGGCCTCAAGACAAGAGTGTACACTCGTGAGGCTGACCCAGGCACCCCGGTCCTCCAAGCGCCTGGGAAGATGCCCAGGCAGAGCCTGGGAGGGTGCCAGGCCGAGCTGAGCCGGACGCTTAGGAGGGTGGGTACAAAGCACCCCTGCCTTCTCACTCTCTAATCTCCGGAAACCAAAATAAGTCCCGTCCTCTTATCCTGAGGCATCCACATGAAAAGACTCAGCAGTGATGTCCACGGCCTGTGGGGTGGCTGGCAGCCATGGGGATGGGGCTACCCCTGAAGCCAGCCCCACCAGGAAAGGAAGGCTCTCCGAGGACACGGCTGCCGAGAAAACATCCCAGGGGCAGCATCCAAACCCAGGCAGAACGCTCAGGCAGACTCACATGTGTTTGGCCAGAACCCCTGAGGATGCTTGTGAAGTGCCCAGCAGATGGTCGGCTGCACTCCTGCACCAAACAGTCCTGCCCACAAACGTCCCTTGCTTATTAACTTGTTCAGACACGTCGACACGTGGGACAGACATTTTATATGTGTGTGTCTTTGGAATATATAGATTACCATGTTAACATTAAAAAAATAAGCATTTTCCTGGCTTTGCTCAGTAGAAAAAAACCCATATCTTTCTTTCTCGCTAAAGACACAGTCTCCTCTTAGACTTAGAAATGCCAAGTTTACAAAATGACAGTCAAACCTTTGCCGTCTCCAGAGATGTGATGAGGGTCCACTACTGTAGTCATTTCAGGGCATCAGCCTGTACCAGGCTCTGGTTTCAGCTTTGCCTCCTTTGGCTGTGGCACAAGGAAGAGCTGAGTCCACCCTCAGAAGCTCGGCCGGGCCTGGCTCTCCTCCCAGGAGTCTGTGGGCTGAGGTAACTCAGAGAGGGGTGTGTGCAGCAGGTAGCCGCTGGCCCAGGGAGGACGGGAATTTCCTGCGTGATGCCAGCACCTTCCTCACCTCCAGCACGCTCCTCCCAACCTCCCCGCAGGCCAAAGGAACACTTGTCAGAGCTCAGACCACTGACAGCACAGCGGCAGGAGAGGGAAGGCCTGCCGAGAGCCGTCCTAGGGTTTTGCTCCACTTTGTGCATTCCAGAGTCCAGATTCTGGTCCCTGTCATTTCACAACAGCTCAAAGAGGAGACGCAGAGGGGAGGATACCCCATCCCCCACCGGCAGCACTTGTGCTTCCACCTTTTCCTAGCCAGATGGGCTTTTATTACTATTTCTTTACTATTACTGTGGGGCCTTTTTTTTCTTTTCAGCTGTTTAGCTTGGTCTGGAAATTGCTCCTTGATAAGTCCTGGCACGGGACCAGCTTCGAGCCATAGTCTATCAGGCGGGCGCTGGCTGAAAACGGTGACCTTATGCGGTAGGATCCCCTTTACTCAGGAATACCCGAGAACAATGACTTCACATGGAAAGCTACCCCACCCCCAGCTAGGAACACTCAAGTCTGACTTGGATCACCCAGTTACTTCCGAATGACCGGGAGTTTGCATGTGGGGTAGCTATGGAGACAGAGCTCGGGTGGGAAAGGGCGCTTAGGACGAAAGGCCCCAGCGTCAGACACGCGGTGGCCTAGGAGGGAGGAGATGACTGGGAGGAAGAATACCGAATTCCTCCAGCAGGAAATTAACCTCTGGCGCCCAGTCCACGCCACTAAGACAACACGTTAGTTAAGCCTACACACGTGTTCGGCAGTGGCTCTGGGGCTAGCCATGCTCCCAGATCCCCGATTCTCCCTTCCTAGTGTAGGGCCACTGCCTGGGACTCAGACCTTGGACAATGTTCTCCTGACTGGGCGAAGCACCAGGCGCCAGACACAGGCCAGAACTGACTCTCTCACTGATAAAATGCTTGGCATCTGCAGGCACCAGTGGCTCCGGAAGGCCAGTTGCCTTGATGGAACTCTGATTCTACCTGCTGCCCTGCAGTCCCCTGACAGCGATTCTGTGTGTCAGCCCTGATGCTTTCTTTCATACTGTCAGTGTCTGGTGGTTTTGACCTTTCTGAACAGCAAGTCTATCGCAGCTGCAGGCTTTATTCCTGACGGCCTTCATTTAAGACATGAAGGCCGCTAGTCTCCCAAATCCCAAAACGTGGAAAAATGTGCAGCTGCTAACCTCAGCCAGCGCTTCACTCCCAAGCAGGGGACCGGAGCTCCGCCGAGAACCGACAGGAAAGCTGGCTGTCCTGATGAGACAGGAGGATCGCTGCCACTCCTAGCCCAGCTAGCCCAGCCAGTGAGGCGCTGGGTCACAGAGAGACTGTGTCTCATACACAATGTAGACAGTGCCTGAGGAATGACACATGAAGCTGTCCTCTCACCTCCAGTTGCTCATATGATCAGACATGTGTACATACATACAACATACAGGTGCACATGTACACACAAGTGTGCATACACACAACACACACCTGCGCACACACATACACAGAGAATGTGGAAGGGAGGGAAGGAATGACGTCTACCAGGCCTCATCCACTTTCTGGGGCTGAAATTGTTCTGGCTAACAGTGTGGCTTCCTGCCACATAAACAGGGCAATTGGGAACAGAGAACACTTGGCAATGAAAGTTTTTCGCCAGGACAGCAATTCTCCCAATTACCCTCCTCCACACATGACCTCGGTTTAACCAGACATAATTTGCTTGGCCATTTATTAGAATCACACAAACTGTTAAAACACAACCACTCTGTAGTTTAATGGCTTTGGCGGTACCTTACAAAAGCAGGGACCCAGGTATCCCTCGCCCGATGGAGCGAGGTCACCTTTGAAGTAGGACAAGGTGCTTCCTAAACGCTGTTTCTCTAACTGCTCCTGAGAAGGTGGCCGTCACAGGTAGATCAACACGTCAGAGCACTTTCAGTGGCACACGCACTGGCCTTTGAGAAATGCCGGATTAAACATTATTGGACGGCTCCTCTGCCAGGTTTAATATTAATACACCCGTGTGTCATGTAACTAAAAGGAGAGGAGGATAAAAAACATTTCATAAATTTATCTGGCCAGAGTAGCTCTGAGCCTTGTGTAACGATTAACCACAGTTTCGAGTGTGCCATTCTAAACACTGGAAGGAATCTGAGAGAAACATTACACTAATGTTTAAAAGGCGAAAAGAATTTAGGAGTGTGCCAAAGGTAGCACAGGAAGTATAAAGTCCATTCTTGTGCTGGGTTTTGTCCTTTGAATGGCTGTAGTGGGCCCGTGTGACTCTGGTGGCAGTAACATGTGGCCATCCAAACATACACAGGCCTGTGGCACCGCTATCTTGCCCTGGGAATCACACACTGCAAATACCAAAGCTGACAACAGATAGTGCTAGAAGACCTGGCCGAGAATGGCTTTGCGGCTGCAGAGCAGAAGACGAGCCAGCCAGCACGTACTCTATGCTCAGCTGTGAGTGAAATATAACACACTACAGTACTGAAATGTCTCAGGGTCCCTCACCTCATCTCTTAGACTAAGAAGAACAGATAGAAGCCTGAAGCAAATTGAATTTCATAAGAAAAATGGCTCCACTATGAAAGCCAAAACTGAATTTATCAAAAGGTCATACTCAATAAGGAAGAAGAACCTTCTAGGCCTTATCTAGAAAGATAGAGAAGGATGAACCCGTGTTCTAATGATGTCCTGCCCTAAGCCCTGATGAGCAGCCACAGCTATGAGGACTAAAGGGATGGTTTGAGAGCTGAAAGGGTCATGCGGTTTACCCCACAGGGCAACAGGGAGCTAAACCAGAAGCTCCAAGGCACGCAGCTCTCTCTCCCCACTGCTAGACCCCATCGCCACCCCCACCTCCAAGCAGAACCCACAGAGTCAGTGTTGAGACTGGAGCATCCATGGTTTGAAGCTTCCTAAGATGTCAGCTCCTACTGTGTATGTCTCTATAGATCCCAGCTTCACAAACTGCAAATTGAAGGGTCTCAGTTTTATTCTGAAATGACATTTGCTGAAGGCTTGTATAAAGATTCTCCCCTTCCTCCCTCCCACCCCATCTCCTTCACTTCCTTCCGGCATTGGAGATAGAACCCAGAGCCTTGTCTGTGCTATCCTCACAGTCTGTGCCCAGCATTGTAGCCCACACTGTTTCTTTAGAACACTTTGAACCTTATCACCTCCACTGTGAAACTGAGGCAAGAAGAAGTCAAAGAATTGCCCAGGGTACTCCAAACAAGCAGTAAGAATTGGTGCATTTGCCTTGTGAGGCAAAGGCCCTGGTTAATGTCCTTTGGACAGAGGAAGGAAGGGAACCTGAGAAAGAAAGATCTATTTCCAAGGTCACTGCTCTGAGGCAGAGGAGTGGGGACTTGAACTAGGGTCTGCAGGGCTTGCTCACTGCCCTAGTGATGGAATGATCACAGGGTTCCATGCCCACACCTCAAAGCTTCTCTATAAAGTCCCGCTGACAGAGTACACACAGGCCACGAATCAACCAATGCCCACCTAGGTGACTGCGTAGACTTCGAACACAGAAACTACCCCAGAATGCTCCCGGCAGTGGTCATGTGATGTGTTCACTGCCTCTCCTGTGAGGCCCAGCAGGCTCCAGCTTGGGGTTTCCACAGCTCTCTCCCCCACCTTGCAGCCCTCATTCTGCCTCGGCTCTTAGGTTTTACCATTATAGAGAAATAAAAGCATTCTCTGTTTCCTAAAAAAGAAAAAAACAACAGCAACAGGCATTTCTCTTCGGGGTCCTTTGTCATCACCAAGATGAAGGGGGACTCCAACCCCAGGGCCTGGGAACACATTACTGCCCAGCAAGGAGACAAGCTGGGGAAATCACATGACTTGCTACCGTGTGGGCTTTCGTAACCTGTGGATGGATTACATTTTCTTTTGCCTTATGAGTGACACCTGACACAGCAGTGGCAAAGTACTCCAGCTGAAGCGCCTCCCCAGAGAGCGCAGGCGAGCACAGTTTCTCTGCTTCTGACAGGCAGGGAACAGAATAAAGAGAAGACGCGTGCCTGCTGAGGAAATGCTACGATGTCTCCGCATTGGTCACTACATTTCCAGAACCTTCTCTCCGAGAGTTGTGCTCAGAATTGATAAGGAGAGAAAGTGTCCTGAGTTACAATAAAGTGGAAATGTTTCCCGAGCCAGCACCTCCAGCTCACCCCCCTGGGATGTGCTGGAGGACTTTCCACTTAATATTTCACATTTCCCTGTCTGCCTAACAACTCACTGACAATAACAGCCTTTACGTCCAGTCTCTAGCGAGGACTGTTTTATTCATGTTCTCAGGCGCACTAATTACTCCGAAAACTTTTCCTGTTGACTTGGGAAACTTACAATGTCTTATCTCTGTTTTGCATTCAGATTTTGTCTCTTCCAAGAACATCATTTCCTCATTCCATCAAAGGGAGCTGGGTTCCTCACAGATTGAGTCAAAATCCAGAAAGTTACACTAAATAAACCTTGTGCTCTGCTCTCTCCCATGATCCTCCACAATTACCCCCAAAGACTTTCAGATCAAACAAGAAAACAACAACAACAACAAAAACCCTGCAATCAAAGCTTTCCAAAAGCCAACACGGAAGCAGCCTTGTGTTTTCAAGGCTCCTAATAGCCCCGACCCCCTGGGGTCAAGGACAAACTTCTGTTTAGTACTGTTGAAACCGTGGCCATACAACAGCCTGTTCTATGTCCTAGAGCACAAAGCCAGGCTGGAGGGAGCCAGAGGGAGGCTTTCCACCACTAAGGCCAACTGCTTGACAGAAACTCTGGCGGCTCCACCGCAGCCCCTGCCTGAGAAATCTCAGCTCTTGTACTTTGTCTTCTGGGCCTCCAGGTAAGTCTTCATTTGAAGAAAGGGCTCATCAACACACACCAAATTATTCCCACCTTGCCCGATCCATTCACTTGAAACAAACAAACAAACAAACAAAAATAGGAAAATGCTGGCCAAGAGCACAGAGTCAGGTTCCAGAATGAGTGACCAAGGCAAGCTTTCCCAAGCCCCAGGCTCTGAGCAACACACACCAACGCACACGCTCTACCCAAATTACCAGACACGGCACACTCGGCTCCTACCCTACCCAGTGTGCACTGCAGCTCCGTGTAGGCCACAGTAGTGGCGGTGTTACTATTATTAGCATTGTAAATGTTTTTTAAGCACAAGGCGATAAGGCTGGAGACAGAGGTAGCTAGAGCCTTGCTGACTCAGCAGGAGGAAAGAAAGGTTCTGCAGTTTAAGGTAAATCAACTGCAGATTATATTTGGTTGATGGGAGTTGAATTTACACTTGAATTAGGACAGAAGCAGTGGAAAGGCTGTGAGCCCTCCTCAGGATCTTTCTGCTTTCTGTGACCTGTGCTTCTACAGGCTTCCTTCTTAAAGGTTTGTTAGGCAGTCAACTACAGCCGAGATGCCTGCGTGGCTCCAGCCCAGGTGCCACTCAGAGAACATCCCCAGTTTTCCCCTTCTCCTGCTGGCCTCCAGGACCGCTAGTCAACAGGCATATCGAGGGGGACTGTTTAGATTGTTGATTGACGTGAGAGGCCCAGCCCACTGTGGACGGTACCATCCCTAGATGCTGGACTGTATAACCTGGTTATCAAGCATCCTCCATGGGTTCTGCTATACTTGGCTGTGAGTTCCTTCTCTGGACAGAACTTCTGCTGTGTGTAACAGCGAGCAGGCCTGCCTCCAAGTTCCTGTTTGAGTTCCTTGACTTCCCTCAGGGAGGTTATGATTTGGAATTGTACACTGAAATAAGCCCTTTCCTCTCTAGATTTGCTTTTGGCCAGTGTTCTATCGTAGCAACTGGATGAGACTAGAACACAGGGTAAGGATTTAGTGACCAGTCTCTGATACATGGTGATGTCCAGTCAGCATTCTTTTAAAGTATTGTTTAAATATTAGACAGGGAGGCCAGGGACAGAAAATAACAAGAACCTTGCCAGATTTAGGCAAAAATTGAAGATGACAAGTTTCTGGCCTTTAATGGAAATTGACAGACAATAATCATTGGTTCTCAATGGTGGAGTACAAAATCTGAATCAGCTTTTCCAACCACACAGGGCCCTGCCACTCACTCAAAGCTCTCCCATCCACACAGGGCCCGGCCACTCAAAACCCAGACACTGTAGCATCGCCTTCACCTGGAACTTGCTAGAAATGTAAAATCTTAGCCTCCAAAGCCACCTTCCTGCACCAGATCAAAGTCTGCACTGTCACAGTCTTCCTGGGAACTTCCGTACATCTCATAGTTGGAAAGGGCTGAACACTTGTAAGTCAAAGGGCTAGGACCTCAGTTCTGTAATCAGGCTCTGACCTACATCGGATAGGCTGTCATGGCTGGAACAGGAAAGCAGATGTTCCCCTATGATGTTCCTCCCCTTCAGGAGGAATCTCCGGCAACTGACCCACTTGCTAGTTATAGTGGTGATTTAAAAGTACCATCACTGCACTTATTGCTGCTTATCACCAGCAGTGCACACTTGCTGAGCCCTTGAAATGCACAGGGATTAATGAAAGCGCTTTCTATATGTCCTTACTAACACTCATATTAGTCTTTGACTTACCATCACTATTCCTATTTTAAAGACGTGTGTGTTAAACTACATGTATGCATATGTGTCTGTGTGAACATGAGCACAAGTGCCCATGGAGGCCAGGCCACTAGAGCTTGAGTCACAAACAGCACCCTTTAGGTGCTGGGAACTGAACGGCAGTGTCCTGGAAGAGCAGTATAGGCTCTTAATAACGCGCCACCTCTCCAGCCCCTGTACCCATTTTACAGATGAGGCCACAGGCACTTAGGAGAGCCACGTCACTGCTCAAGGCCAAGTTGAATGGGGAAAAAGATCTTCCTGAAGTTCTCTGCTGCTACACTTTCAAGCCATACACTTGACATCAAAACAGATCTCTGTGATGTGGGGGCAGTGGTGGCAGCATTAGGGTGAACAAAAGTGAGTCACTAACCAGGTTTATGACAGAGCGAGGTCTCTTAGGACCTAATACTATTTTTTTTTAAATTAGAAAATTCTGTTGCCAGAAATTCCTGTGACCGTGCAGTAACTTAAAGAAATGGAGTCCACACAGGAGTGGGTGAAGCTCCGCCCTGACAAGCTAAGGGGCATGAGATTGTGATCTCAGAACTCAAGAACCAGTTAGAAGGTTGGCATCTTCCCTCACCAAAACGCACCACCTTCCCGCCCTTGCTTGAGGCCCTCACCATTGCGCCTCAGCTCGAGTCTTCCTCAAGGGTACTCTCGCACATCTGGGACATCTTAACTACAGCTGCTCTGATTCTACATTCAACTTTGATATCCACACAGCTGACAACTTGGCAAGATTAAAGTCTCTCCCTGAGGGTCAGCAAGATGGCTCACAGGGTGCCTGCCACCAAGCCTGATGACCTGAGTTTGATCCCTGGGACCCATGAGACAGAAGGAGAGAAGAGAAGCCACTAACTCCACATGTTGTCATCTGAGTCCCACATGCACTTCGTCCCCAATGCACATAGAACCGCTCCTTCATACATAGAACCTCTCTTTCATATCTCCATTGTGAAGAAAGTCAAAGAAACAGGTTTCAGCATCAGCAACCAGGGGTGTTTGCCCAGGTCTCTGTGAACACATGTTCCTTTATATCCTTGCCTGGAGAGGGATGCTGGAAAAGCACCAGCAATTGTTCAAGGACGCTCTGCTAGTTTCCTAGGCCACTATAATAAAGTAAAGCATGGGCCACAGAATCCATCCTCTTGCAGTTCTAGAGGCTGAAAACCTGAGGTCAAGAGGTTGACAAGCTTGCTTCCAAGACTTTCCTTGACTTAGGGATGACCAGTGTCCTACTCCATTTTTATTGCCAACTTGTAACAAGCTGAAGTTGCCGAGGAAGAAAGAACCTCAGTGGAAGACTTGCCTCCATAAGGCTGTCCTCCGGCCACATCTGTGACGCTGTCTTGAGTGGTGATCAGTGTGGGCGGACCTAGCCACTGTGGCTGGAACCTTCACTGGGCAGGTGGGCCTGAGCTGTGCGAGGAAGCCAGCTGAGCACGGGCGGTCCTCTGGGGTTTCTGCTCCAGTCCTGCCCCAACTACTCTCTGTGACAGACTATGACCTAAAGGTACAAAAGCTTCCCTCGCCTAACTTGCTTTTGGTCAACGTATTTGATCACAGCAACAGAAAAGCAAACCAGGAGAGCTGCCTAGGCACCATGACCCCAGCTGATGGCCAACACTGTACATGCATAGCTGGTGTCTGTGATGGCGTGTGACATGTATCTAGACCCTGCCCCCACCCCTTTTCAGTAAGGACATCTGTAATACTGAAGGAAGTTCCTTAATGGTCCTACTTAAACGAATGACCTCTTCATCAGCCCCGTGACACACTGAGGTGCTGAGTTTGGGGTTGGGCATGAGGGTTGCTGGGGGCTGTAACTCAATCATAATACACGATCAGTGACTTTTTTCACACATCAAGATGATAGCCCAGGGCCACATAAGGCTTCTGCTGTGGTCGGGGCTCAAGAAGAGTGACAGGCCAGGATACTTAGTGACTCCTCAGAATGCTGGAGGAGAAACAAGAAGAACGGATGTGGAGTCAGATAAAAAAACCATCTTCCCTTCTCTTTTCTCATATATGCGGTCAAAGAAAAGCAGTTCTCAGCTTCCCCATAACCAACACCACCTTCCTCCCCACACCCCGCACAGCTCAGCTTATGTAAGGACAGGTTTTTAAAGAATTTAAGTGGCACTTACAAAATAGTCTGAGTCAGAGACACGAACAGTCACTAAAAAGTGCAGTCTGGAATGATGAGCTCCAGAGTGGCAGCTTGCGAGGCCTCAGCCACCTCAGGGCAAGGCCGCCCCAGGAGCCAGCACTTGGGTTCACGAACAGCTGACCTGCCTGGCAGCAAAGGGAAAAGAGAGCACCTGCCATAAGCCAGCCCACTCAGCTTAGGGCAGCAGCCACGGATGCCAGCAAGGAGCAGGAAGAGAGCCAGCACCGCCAGGCCCTGCCAGAAGGCTCCTACAGACGTGACGTATGCAAATGGCTTCTAAAAAGGAATTAGGTATTCTGTGTTTACAGGCATCTAAACCATGCTACAGTGGAGACAGAACAAGACAAAATATCATTGTCTATTAAATAGAGTTTACCCAACACTCAGTTCAATAAGCCAGTTGTTTAAAAAGCCTTAATTTTTAATTTCAATAATTAATTTTTTTTATTATTAGTTACATTTTATTAACTCTGTATCCCAGCTGTATCCTGCTCCCTTATTCCCTGCCAAGCCCACCCTCCCTCCCTCAGCTCCTCCCTGCCCCTTTCCAAGTCCACGGATTGGGGAGGACCTCCTCCCCTTTCGTCTGGCCCTGTTTTATCAGTTATCTTCAGACTGGCTGCAAAGTCCTCCTCTGTGGCCTAGCAGGACTGCTCCTCCCTTGGGGGGTGGGGAGGTCAAAGAGCCAGCCATTGAGTTCCTGTCAGAAATAGTCCCTGTTCCCCTTACTAAGGGAAACCAATTGGTTATTGAGCTACCACAAGCTTTGTCCGAGCAAAGGTTCTAGGTTATATCAATACATGGTCCTTGGTTGGAGAAACAGTTTCAGAAAAAAACCTTGTGCCCAGATATATTTGGTCCTTGTGGAGCTCCTATCCTTTCCACGTCATACTAACTCCCCTTCTGCCAAAGGTTTGGTTATGAGTCTTAGTATCTGATTTGAAACACTGCTAGGTAGAGTCTTTCAGTAACTGTTTTTTACATCATCAGCTTTTTAATTCTCAGACTTTTTCCATATCATTCTGAAATCCCATACTTTTAATTGGGATTTGACAGGATAGTAATCGGTATATGATACACATTTTAGGGTAAGAATGCTTTTAAAGCAATATTTCCTTAGATATATTAAAAGTTTGGTTTAGAACTCTCTTCATATTCAAGCCATCACCATTACAGAGGAAAATCCCACCAGGAATGAGGAAAAAGAACTAATCTCCCAAGAAAACCTTCTCACTAACCTTCCTACTAATTTATTTAGATTAAAAATATTCCAGGCACACACAATACAGCTAAGTGATTCTAGTGGAAATTCAGAAGTCCAGAGACACAGAGATGATCCTAAAAGCATGAGAGCAAAACAGATTTTGCAAGGAAAGGGCTTGGGCAGCTGTCAGACTGGCAGCTAATCTGATGGCACGGAGCCCAGTCTTCCAAGTTTTCAGGGGAAAATACCAAAGACAACACACACACACACACACACACACACACACACACACACACACACCTTGTACATCTATTTCTGCAGTCAGAACAAAAAATTACCAGATATGCATGAATTCTATGAATTCCCATTCAGCCTTTCTGAACGTGTTGCTGAGAATTCCCTCAAACAGTAAAGGAAGTGGCTGCTAACCAAGATGCCGAGGAAATGTGCACTTGGTTTAGAAATGTGGGGCAGCAGCTCTAGCACCATCAGTGCGTCCAGGGCAGAGCACAGAGAGGGAGGGCTCCAGAAGAGCCCTCAGGGAGGAGGGCGTCACCAAACGACTCATGGCTAACGGCTGACGGCTGACGGCATTGACTTGAAACTTCATGTAAACTAAAAATCTCTACAGGAAAAGGATTTCCTAAATAAGATGTAAAGTAGCACACTTCTGAGAAAACAAGGGCTGTCGGAAACGCACCTTTGACTGCATTTCGAGAAGGTGTGCGTGACCTTTCAGAGCAATGGTTCTCAACCTGTGGGTCGTGACCCCTTTAGGACCCAGCAACCCTTTCACAGTCACATGTCAGATATCCTGCACATCGATATTTACATTATGACTCACAACAGTAGCAAAATTACAGTCATAAGTAGCAACGAGATAATCTGATGCTTGGGGTCAATGCAACACGAGGAACTATATTAAGGGGTCCCAGCGTTAGAACGGGTGAGAACTTCTGCCTTACAGACAGACATAGTGCACAGAGCAGCACCTCTCAGTCGGGGGCTGGCTCAGTCAGACACGGGTGTGGAGCTCAGCTCAAGCATGAATACCCACAGGCTGGCGCCACAGTGGAAGCTGAGAATTCCAGAGGAAGGAGGCAAAGCGGGGCGAGCTCCAGGCCCGTGAGAGAGCCTGTCTAACAAATAAGGTACAGAGCAGCTGAGGAGGACACCCAACACTGACCCCTGACCTCTACCTGCACACCGATGCTCCACATGAGCACACGTACAAGCATACGAACGGCAGGTTCTAATGTCGGAATGTTTCCTTCTTTTGCTTTAGTCTGTTACCATTGATAAAGCAAACTACCTGAGGCTGGGTCTTTTATTCTAAAATGGGGTTTATTTAGCTCACAACTTTGTGGGCTGTAAGTTCAAGCTTGAGTGAACTCAAGGCCATCTGTTTGGCCGCTGGTGAGGACTCTATGGCAGATGGTGCGATAGGAAGCCAGAGAGATTTGGGAGCCATGTTTTCCTGTTATATAACCCACCTGTTTTTAAAAGCAGGGTCTCACTGTGCTGGCCTGTAATTTGCTATGTAAATGAGGCTGGCCTGGAACTCAGAGATCCACCTGCCTCTGACTCCTGAGTCCTGGGATTAGAGGCATGTGCCACTATGTCCAACATAACCCACTTTCAAAGGAGCTAACAGATGTCTCATGAGAATTACATCAATCCTTCAGTGATGGTGGCTCACAATTGTGTGTACCTCAAGGTCCAGGGAAGTCAATGCTCTCTTTGGCCTCCACGGGCACCAGGCACACAAATCACTCATACACAAATGTTTTTTAAAACATCAAATTTATAAAAAAAAAATAATAATAATAACATAATTGCTAGTTGTGGAGGTATACGCCGATTATTCTAGTCCTTGAGAGGTGGAAGCAGAAGATCATGAGTTCAAGGCCAGCCTGGGCTGTATAACAATTCTGACCCTGTATTGCAAAGCCATGAGCTTGAGCTGTAGCTCAGTGTGGGGTGGTGGCCTAGCATGTGGAAGGCTGTGAAGCAGCTCTCCTGCACAGGGCAAATGAGGCCTCAGGCTGCCAGAAACTGTCTGCCAAACAGAAAACAGATGCAGAACCTCCACCTGCAAAACTCACACAGCTCCCAAAGGGAGATTTGTAACTGACTGACTACACACACGAAACCTTCTCAACGAATTGGTTTTCAGGACAGTGTGAGGCGCAAGTTCAAATCACTGTAGGTCAATACTGCACCAGCAAAGTACCACCTGTGGGAGCACCAGTACGAACAGAAAAGAAGGTAACAGCGAACAAAAGCTTCACCTTTCCCTTCCAACATTATTACCTAATGTTTGACCTAGAAAACCGGATGTTTGTCCAAGAGAACCAGCGCACATCTGCAGACAACAGCTTCCAAACACGCCGACAGGGCTAGAGAGATGGCTCTGAGGTTTGCACAGCTTGCTGATCTGGAGGGTGGAAGTCCAGTTCCCAGGACCCATGTCAAGTGACTCACAACTCCAGCTTCAGGGGCGGAAGGCATGTGGCCTCCCTGGGCACCTGCACACATGTGCACACGCCCACATTCACACCCATGTACACGCACAACTTTAACATAATAACAACAATACATCTGAAATGAAAGTGTTAAGCCTGGTCTGTTTGTGGGGCAGAAGGTGGCTCAGGGGTAAAGGGCACTTGCTGCCCTCTGAGGGAGAGCAGGTCCAGTGTCTCACAGTCCTCTGAGACTACACGTCCAGAGGACCCAGTGCCCTCTTCTGGCCTCTGTGCTCACATGCGTAAACACACATGTGTAACTGTGCACACACATATGCACATGCACACATACACTCCCACACATACATACACACATTCTCACACACACACACATAAATACAAACACACTCACACACCATGCATGCACACATACATATATACATATATAAAAGTAAAAACAAAATCTTAAAGGCCTGGAAGATCAATGTGTGATGTTTATTATATTATCTTACTTACTTTTTTAAACTTTTTTTAAATTTTTAAATTTTTTAATATTAGTTACAGTTTATTAACTCTGTATCCCAGCTGTATCCCCCTCCCTCATTCCCTCCCAATCCCACCCTCCCTCCCTCATCTCTTCCTTGTCCCTTTCCAAGTCCACTGATAGGGGAGGACCTCTTCCCCTTCCATCTGACCCTGGTTTATCAGATATCTTCAGGACTGGCTGCCAAGTCCTTCTATGTAACCTAGCAGGACTGCTCCTCCCTCGAGGGGAGGGGGTCAAAGAGCCTGTCATTGAGTTCATGTCAGAAATAGTCCCTGTTCCCCTTACTAGGGTACCCACTTGGATCCTGAGCTACCATGGGCTACATCCGAGCAGAGGTTCTAGGTTATCTCCATACATGGTCCTTGGTTGGAGAAACAGTCTCATAAAAGACCCCTGTGCCCAGATATATTTGGTCCTTGTGGAGCTCCTGTCCTCTCCAGGTTATATTAACTCCCCCTTCTTTTATATAATTCCCTGTACTCTGCCGAAGGTTTGGTTACGAGTCTTAGTATCTGCTTTGATACACTGCTAGGTAGAGTCTTTCAGAGGCTCTCTGTGGTAGGTAGGCTCCTGTCTTGTTACTTGTTTTCTCCTACATCCAATGTCCATCCCATTTGTCTTTCTAAGTGAGGATTGATCATCTTACCCCAGGTCCTCCTTCTTGTTTACCTTCTTTAAGTATATAGATTTCATTATGTTTATCCTATCTTATAGGTCTATATAAGTGAGTATATACCATGTGTGTCTTTCTCCTTCTGGGATACCTCACTCAGGATGATCTTTTCTAGGTCCTACCACTTGCCTGCAAATTTCATGATTTCCTTGTTTTTAATTGCTGAGTAGTATTCCATTGTGTAAAAGTACCACAATTTCTGTATCCATTCCTCAACTGAGGGGCAGCTGGGTTGTTTTCAGGTTCTGGCTATTACAAATAAAGCTGCTACAAACATGGTTGAGCAAATGTTTTTGTTGTATACTTGAGCATCTTTTGGATATATGCCTAGGAGTGGTATAGCTGGATCTTGAGGAAGCGCTATTCCTAGTTGTCTGAGAAAGCGCCAGATTGATTTCCAGAGTGGTTGTGCAAGTTTACATTCCCACCCTTGTTTACTTTTATAATTAAAAAATATTCAAACATCTCTAAGGAAAAAAATATACTGAATTTAAAGTCTAAAACTACCTGCTCAGGTGTTGAGAATTATAGTACTTTAAAATTTCCCCTAGCTAATGTTTTGTTTCATTCTTCCTTTTTCAGTAATGAGCTACCAAGTTGCTAGTTTGTTGTTTTCAAGCTTTTCTCTCTAAGTACCACATTTCAAATGAGGGAAACCTTTATTGTAAATAGCTATATATATATATACATATATATATATATGGATAACTGACACTGTGTTATCTTTTAATACATTGGCTTTTGAAATATCGAAGATACACTAAAAAGCTATTCATGTATTTTAATAAAATGAATGAAACTTATGAATCTGGTAAAGATTAAACTGAAGAATAATTTACAGAATTAAAGCATTTTGAATGGAAAAGTGATTCACTTGTATTTAACATCAATGGTATTTTATGTTCCTTGCCTGTGCCCAATGCTCTGATTTGAGTGTGTCGGCACAAATGTGGATGGCACGGCACTGGGCGTAGCTGGAATTACTTCATATGTGATAAATCAGTTCCCTTTCCAGAGTTGCCCTTCACTTGTGGGGCATTTAAAAGCTCTTAAAATGCTTGTTCTCCAGAGAAAGATGTTTCAAACATTATCTTATGGGTTGACTTTAAAAATAAGAATGTATCAGTCATCGTTGCTTTTAATGAACTTCAGGAGTGCACAAAAGAAATGAGGCCTTTGGAAATCCTCAACTGTCTATACAATCTTGATCTAGGTAAGACTTGGTAGTCCTGATGCATGAAGTAGTCTCTGTTGAAGAGTTTTACAACCTAAGAACTAAAATCCTTTATGTTTCTCAGCCTAGAACATCCTTCACGTTCCCTGACAGATTCACTCTCCACCCAGTAATCAAAAGCACTCACTTTCCTGCCACACTCAGTTCCAAGTTAGATACCCCACTCCAGCCCTTCGAATCCCACTCAGCCCTCTGTCACTATAGAGCCTAATCTGACTTGTACCAGATTTCTCCTGTGTGAGGCCTCCAATAGCCCATGTCACAGTAATGGTGGAAAAAGAGATAGGTGTTTCCTTGTGCCTGTTTCACAGATGAGAAAGTAGAGACTGAGGTGGGGGAAATAGCGTCCTGAGTCTTCACCAGCCAGATGGCAGTGGCGAATGCCTTTGATCCCAGCCCTTGGGAGGCAGAGGCAGGTGGATCTCTGTCAGTTAGAGGCCAGCCTGGTCTACAAAGTGAGTTCTAGGACAGCCAGGGCTACACAGAGAAATCTTGTCTCAAAAACCAAGACAACAGACAAACAAACAAGGAAACAAATAAATAAAAAGGTCTCTTTGCCTCCAATACAGGGTTGACACCAGGTTCCTGAGGATAAGATTGCAACTGAAGACATTCACCTGAACAGAGCCAGAGTGTCCCCAACAGTGGCTGGGGCATGGCCCCCTCCCCGCCTCCATGATCAGATAGATCCTCACAGGGAAGCCTCCAGGGCTTCTCCTCAGAAGAGATGCTTGGGTCCTTTTAGACCCAGGGTCTCACCAAATCTTCATCCCTATGGAGTCTATGGCTTCTCTTTGTGGTACAGTAATGTTTCCATGCAGCTTCTCCAGATGTCTCCATCCCTGTCCCTCCTTCCCAATTGAAGTGCCCTCCCCTTCACAGCACCTGTCTCCCAGTACACACCCTGTACTACTCTAATCCAAACCACATAAAGACATGACACACAAAACAAAGTGGAGGCCAGTACCCCTAACGAACACAGATGCCAACATTCTCAATAAAAATACTTGCAAACTGAACATAAGCATAAACAGAAGCCAGCTGCCAGCAAAGTCAAGCTGGCTTTATGTCAAAGATCCAGGAATGGTCCAACAAGCATAATAAATCATATAAATGAATTTAAAGACCAAAATCTTGAGATCATCTCAGTAGATGCAGAAAAGGCCTTTTACAAAACCCAGCATCCTTTGTGATAAAAGTTCTGGAGCAAACAGGAACTGAGAGAACAAACCTCAAGACAATAAAGAGTATAAATGACAAATAAGAACATTTTTTTTTATTTTTTTGAGACAAGATTTTTCTGTATAACAGCCCTGGCTGTCCTGGAACTTACTATGTAGACCAGGCTGACCTTGAACTCACAGAGATCTGCCTGCCTCTGACTCCCGAGTGCTGGGATTAAAGGCGTGCACTACCACACCCAGCTCCAATAATTACTTTTTAAAAGTAACTGTATACTGTTTCACAGTTGTATATTTCCATTACCTATGAATCTGCCCTGGCTAGCTAATAGTGTAGAATTCCATAAGAACAATCCACACTGGCAGAGATTTCCTCCTGCTTGCTTCAAACATTCCATGAGCTGATTATAGCTCACTTATATTTCTTATCATTTTCTACAAAATGATTCATATCAAAGGCCATTTTTGGTCATTGTGGGGGAAGGGAGGATCAAGTAGACAGGGAAAACCAGGCTCTTTCCCCCTCAGCGGCTGTGCAGTCCTAAGTCTTCCTGAGCTTACCTGGGAAAGTAGGGGCCCCTGTGACAAAAAGAACCCACAAGTTCTTCCCAAAGATTCAGGCACTCACTGAGTCCAGTGAGGGAAGGAGCAACTTCAGTGCCTGTGACGATGATGAACTTGTGGATCCAAACTAAGACACGGAGGCAGAACGGTGGCTAAGATCTTCCTCTCAAGTCTGGTCTAATCCTTGGACTAAACACAAATTGAATCAGCTCAAACGGGAGCCCAGAGTGTCTGCTCCATGCCACGACCTCCATGTGCAGAGGTATGACATGATCTGAGATGCTGTTCCTGATCATGCTTAAGACTTCCTGAGAAAAACAATAATTTTTCAATGCCAAACCACAATGGAAGAAAGAATTCCGACCTGACTGGAAATACCCACTATCAGCTATGTTTTCAAGCAGTTACTAGACAGTAGTTTATTAACAAGCTGTGAGGCTATAATACAAATCCCATAATCCCTCTGGGATATCCTCTCTTAACTCAAAGTCAACAGAGGCCCTGGGGGACCTGATGCGATCTTGGGGATGGGGGGCTGTGCATGTTGAGTCACGTGGTCAGAATGTGAATGAGGGCAAGGCAGACTTTAGACCTTGGAGAAGTGAAGGGATAGCCTCAAAGCTATTGTTTGCAGAGGGCTAGGCCTAATGAAGACAGACAAGCAAAGAGTAGTTGTCTGAGGACAAGTAAACACAGGAGATAAGCAGAAAGTGTAAGAAGCCATTCATTCAATAAAGTTTAGACAGATAAGGACACTGGAGCACAGGATTACCACGCTAAGGCAGCCCCGTGGGATCAGAACAAAGCTAAGACAAGAAGTCTAGGAAAATGCTGCCACCCTTTCTTCCAAAGAAAGATTATTTATACAGTCATTTTGCCAAGCATGTGAGGCCTGACATAACCCAGCACTCAGGAGGTCAAGGAAGAAAGATCGGGTGTTGAAGGCCAGCCAAATACAAAGAAAATTTGACGCCAGCCTAGGCTACATGAGGCCCTGTCTCAAGAACCAAAGCAAACTAAAGAACAAACAAATCATCTTAACAAATATCTTAATAGGTATCTTCAATGTAAAAAGCTTTATGAAACATGTTGTTCTATGCAAGAGAGGAAGGCAACATTGAGAAAGTGGACCGAGTACTAACACATTTCATGGAGCTGTTTCCCTAGGGGGAAAGCCAACAGGTTAGGGGAATTCTGATCCTTGGGAGTCATGCTTTTTTCTCTGAGGGTTTGCATTCGCTGAAGTTTCCCGAACCTTGTTCTCAAGTGGTGAAAGACTCCAGCCCCCTTTTACACCCCCTCAAATCTGACCCTGAAAGGAAGCTGAAACTGCTGTGTAAGAATAACATAGAATTGGGCATGAATGGAGAACAGCGGCCGCAGCCAGTCAGTACAGCGAGGGAGCAGAGCGGGAAGCCTGGGGAGCGGCATCCATTTAAGCACAAGCCCTCTTTCCAGGGTGGACATGCCTAAGCTTCTCTGCAAGCCTTCACTAACAGCATCAACAGTATCACCCTTTGCAGGACTTGTGCCAACTCATCCACTGCCCTATTGTCAAGGTTTTGTGGGGACACTCACTATTCCCACAAATGTCTCTTTGTAATGAAACAGCAAATCTGGCCCCAAGGAACAAGCCGATATGTATAGTCCACACACAAGGACACAAACAGTAAGGGACACATGTGCCTGTTAGAGCTATGCTTCCAACACAGGTGCCACACGGCGCCAGCCTGCATTAGCAGCGGCGGGAGCTCGGTGACAAGAGGTGACCTTTGGGGGCAATATTTTCCTAAAAGCCAAGAACTGGCTTGCTCTGTGGTTTGGCTCAGGACGCTTCCCTGGGGTGTCACTATCCCAGCTCCAACTTGTTTAAGAGAATAGCCTGCCGCTCTGACTCATTATATCAAAACAATCGCTCCCGACCTTCCAGGAAGATGTTAGGGCACCACCTTCAAGCGGGTAAAAAGGCACATAAGAGCCTGGCAACCAGTACTGCAACAGGGAAGTAAAAAATAAAACACTACTGTGTAACTCATGCCTTTTCCAGTAACTGCACACACACACACATACACACACACACACACACACTAAAAAGATACAGATAAAATTAATTTTAGTCATTTTATTAAAGGATATAAAAATACTATCATTTCAAAAGAACTCCATGTGGCCACTAGCCACAGAAATCCCACCAAACAGAAACGGTCACACCCCAAAGTTCACCAGTCACAGGGCTGGGGTGCAGCGGTGTCTTAGGGTTCCTATTGCTCTGATAAAACACCACAAACAACCCAAGAGTCTCCATTCCAAGGCTGTAAATAGGACGACCAAGCTGGTCCACGCTCTCAAGTTCATGAAGCCTCTTGGCTTGAACATTCCTTTGGTCCAGTCCTCTCTTGATGCTCTTCCAAACACATTTGGAACAGATTTAAAAAAAAAATACAGTAAAGAAGAGAAGAGGGAGCAGATACAGCTGGGATACAGAGTTAATAAAATGTAACTAATAACAAAAAATAAAAAAATAAAAAAAAGGAGAGAGGAGAGAGCCGGGCTCTGGTGTCACACACCTTTAATCCCAGTATTCAGGAAGGCAGAGGCAGGCGGATCTCTGTGAGCTGGAGGATAGCCTAGTCTACAAAGTGAGTCCAGGACAGCCAGAGCTACACAGAGAAACCCTGTGTCAAAAACCAAAGAAGAAGGAGAAGAGGAGGAGGAGGAAGAGGAGAAGAAGAAGAAAGAGAAGAGAGGAGAAGAAGGAGGAGAAGAGGGGAGGAGAAGGAGGAGAGGGGAGGAGAAGGAGGAATAGTCAATGAAAGCTCTCAGGAGCCCACATGGGCTGTGTCTTGGTGGGAGAGTGCTTCCATGGCAGGAGCACCGCCCTGGCTCCCACCCCAGTACTCCCCAAACAGGCAACACAATAGAAATATACTTTTCCATTCCTAAGGTCATTCTAGGCCAGGTTTCCTGAGTTTCCCAATCCCCGGCGTGTGTGTGTGTGTGTGTGTGTGTGTGTGTGTGTGTGTGTGTGTTCGTGCATGCGTGCGCATGCACAGATTTGTGTATAGGTATATACTTGTGGGCAGGTGCTTGTGCCCGTGAGCACGTGAGTGTAGGGGACAGAGGTCTATCTCAGTGGCTGCTTTTGAGAAAGCCATGTGCCCTGTTTGGGGCACAGAATTCCTCAGTGGGCGCAGGGCTTTCTCGTTGGTCCAGGCGGGCTGAGCAGGGAGCCCTGGCGTCCATGCTGTCTCCTCGGCACTGGGATTCTGAGGGCATACCGCACCGTCGCACCTGGCCTTTTGCTTGGGTTTTGGGCCTTGAACTCAGGACCTCATGCTCACATGGGAAACACTTCAGCAGTGGAACTGTTTCTCCAGCCCCACCATGAGTTTTTTGATGTTTGTGTGACACATCTGAAAGCCAGTGGTGCTTACGCTGCAGGCTCCTCCCTGTGTCCTGGGAGAAGCACCAGCCTGTATTCACAGGGTCAGAAGACACTTTAATCACAGTCTTTTATGTGGATCATGTCTTTTCATTTTTACCTTCCCTCTTTTAGGTCGGCTTTGGATTCTCACTGGTATTTGTACCTGTGGATTTTTTTTTTTTTTTTAATATCTTGGCTAATGCAAGTGGAGCAGGCGATATTTTTAGTTTGAGATTTCATGGAATATATGTTTGGAGCTCATGATCTCTTCCACACATAGTTGTTGCTGGTGGCTATTCATACAGTGTCAAAATAACATCCACGAGCGCTCCTCAGGCCCAGAGGCCATCCGAATGTACCCACAGCACCTGGTTCTGCCGTATCCGATGGGAAGGAAAACAAGCTGCTGGCAGAACAAAGCAGCAGGCTGGCCTCTGAAACAGGATCCTGCAAACCCAGTGCTCATCCACACAGAACGACACTGGTTCCTCTCCTGTCATGGAGACGAGAAGTGATAAAGGTTCTTCCCACTTCACGGAACGCCTTGTGGAGTGGAAATGGCTGAATGCTGGTGTTGATCTGAGACGGTAGCGGTGAATATATCGGTGTGTAAATCACCTGTTTTCTTTTCTAGCTCCAACAATAAAGATGAAGTTCAGTCAATTATACTTCAGGGAAAATTAGGGGGCGTTTTTTTCTATACGTGGACAATATACAAAACTACTATCATATGACGACCAGACCATATGCTGTCCAAAAAACCGTCAGTGAGAAAGCAGTGTCATTAAAGGAAGGTCACAACGCATTTATTTTCCTAGTTTGCTCTCTGTTGCTGAGATGGAAGCTGAACATCAAGGCTGGACTCAAGTGGGTGCAGAAACTAAAGGAGCCTCAGATGTTGTCATGGAGAGTCGTGCCCCAGAGCACAGCGCAGGGACAAGGGCTGAGAGTGGGGTGAAAGGCATTCACCCCCTGCCTGTGCTTCTTCAGCATGAAGGGAAAGATGCATCCATGGCAGGGAGGGGCCAGGGTGCCCACCCCTTACCACTGATACATTTACTGCTGATAGACCCAGGGATAGGAGGAAAACCAATGCCTTCAGCTATGCTCATACAGATGACCCCAAACATGCTTCAAAGGATAGTTCCAATCCGATGCTCATGCAGATGACCCTCCTTTAAAAACTGAGCCACAACACAAAACCAAAAGTCATGAATCCAGGAAAAGAACCGGTAGGGACAGGAGGTGTGCTGAATTGACAGGGGTAGGAAGGAGGAAAGAATGGGTGGAAAGAGTGATAACACATCATATACATTTATGAAAGTGTCAGATAGCAAAATGAGTCAATAACTTAAAATGGGCCAGTGAGATGGCCCAGCAGGTGAATATGCTTGCCATGAGCTTGACAATCAGAGTTCAGTCCTGGGACCCACACAGCAGAAGAACAGACTGTGGAAAGTCCATTCTGACCTCCACATGTGGGTCATCACACACATATGCCCCCACACACATAGAAATAGAGAAATGTAAAATATTTAGCGTAATTAAAAGTGCAGTCTGTTAAAAGCAATAGTGGTTCATATGCCCCCACACACATAGAAATAGAGAAATGGAAAGTATTTAGCGTAATTAAAAGTGCAGTCTGTTAAAAGCAATAGTGGTTCATATGCCCCCACACACATAGAAATAGAGAAATGGAAAGTATTTAGCGTGATTGGAAGTGCGATCTGTTAAAAGCAATAGTGGTTCCTATGCCCCACACACAGAGAAATAGAGAAATGTAAAGTATTTAGCGTAATTGAAGCGCAGTCTGTTGAAAGCAATAGTGGTTCCTATGCCCCCCCCCCACACAGAAATAGAGAAATGGAAAGTATTTAGCGTGATTGGAAGTGCGGTCTGTTCAAAGCAATAGTGGCTCCTATGCCCCCACACACAGAGATAGAGAAATGGAAAGTATTTAGCGTGACTGAAGCGCAGTAGCGCAGTCTGTTAATGGTGGCTCCTTTTTAGCCCAAAGTCTGCAACATGGAGCCCTGAGAGGCTCCGTCCCAGCGCGATGGACACATGACGTGGCGATCGGACGAGAATGTCCCCATAGGCTCAGTATTGGAGCACCTGGTCTCCAGGGGGTGGTGCCGTCTGGGGCAACCACGGAGCCTTCAGGAGGTAAGCTTAGCAGGAGGAGCTGCATCACTGCGGCTGGGCTTTGAGTTTTTACAGCCTCAGCCCACCTCCCATCCTCCCATCTCTGCTTCCTGCCACATCCTGCCCCTGCTGCCATGTGTTCCCTGCCATGATTCTGTCGATCCCTCTGGAACCATACGCCAAAATAAACTTTCTCCTCTAACTTGCTTTTTGTGGGGGGATTTTATCACGGCAAAAATGAGAACTGTAATAGGAAAAGACCACGGCCAATTCTAGGCTAGCTTCATTTGCACATCAGCAAAGCAGCCTTTGCTTGCTAGGCTACCCAAGTCAGGCTGGCTCTTGGGGCTGTGTTTTCTACTTCATGATCCTATATCATGAAACAGTGAGCTAAGCGACTGGGAGACTGGAAAGTGACAGTGCCAGCCACACGCTGCTCATCAGCACTTGCAGTGTGTAGAACAACTGTGGCGCGGAGCCCACTGAATAGAAACGTTCGGGACTTTTGATGAAAGGCTGAATGCATTCTGCAAAATTGCCGGTGATTTCCTAGAGGTACATCGTAACAGCTGCCTTCCTCTGTGGGTCCAGCCCTTAAGAAAGGCGCGTACTCTCTACAGCTGCTCCTCAGGGCAGGGCACTCGTGCACCACACACACTGTTTAATGAGAGGACGTCGTCACGGAATAAGAAAACAGCCAGGAAGAAGCTGCCAATTCCAGCCACACTGTCGGTGTCATGGGGCACGTGTAGTACTCTCTGAAATGGCAGAGGAGCATGACTGAGGTCTCTGCCCTGGATCCAGGCAAGAACAACCGTCTTCCAGTGAGATGGCTAAGAGGCAGCTGCAATCACCTGCAGTTCAAGGCCACATTCCCAAGAGGTGAGGAACGGGGCGAAAGCACTGCTGGAGCTTTACAGCATCAAGATCTGGCAACAAATGGCACATTCCAGAGGAAGCAAGGCCAAGAACAAGACAGAGGGAATGGGAAGATAACGAGAAGTCACCCTCAGTGGTTTCCAACCCAGGGACACAAACTTCTAAACTCGTTTCCCTCACTGATCTGTGTGTGGAGAGAACATGGCATTTCATTGGCTGCACTACAGAGCTTTCCAGGAGCTGTCACTGTGCCGGTATTTCCACCCTCCATCCTTGCTCACTGGGCAGGCATATCCCCTTGGAGGGCAGTGTTTCAGGAGACTCTCCTGTTAACAGAGTGTCCCATGGTGAAGGATCAGTTCATCTTCCTGTCAGGGCTCACCACCTGTTAGCGCCGTCGTGCAGAGCACAGGGTTCTCTCTTAAAATACAAATCAACAGTGTATTGAGTGGACTTGCAAAGGGACAAAGACAAAAACATCCTAACTTGGCCTTGGACGTGGCCTCCCAGAAGTTTCCAGAGAGAAACAGCAATAAGCAGTCTGCCCCCACCAACATCTGCTTTCCCAGAGCATCCTGCCTGGGGTGCACGGCCTGCAGAGGCCTTGCTGGGCAGCTTTGCTGGGGACTAAGAGCCTTCCCTTCCTGTTTATTAGTCGAGGGCTGGAGCTGGTATTTTAATTAACTGCGTTAGATCACGAATCATCCATGGTCTTTGACCTAACATGTCAGTGTGAAGATAAGGAAATCAAGTTCATGGCGGGTGAGCGGCTTGCTTCTCTCAGGTCACACGGCTAAGCAAACCACGCTCATGCCTCTTACAGTGCAGGACCCCAGCCAAAGAGACTCAAGACTGTCAGCAACAGGCCTGCCAGGATCCCGGCACCTGGACGTGAAAGCTGCGCTTGAGAAAGATTGGGGACTCCAGACATGTGATGGCATGGAGACACATTCGACGGCATTGTGAGCTGTACAACTGTCGTTCTGGAATCAGTGCTGGACAAGCGTAACCTGTAACCTGAGCAGGCAAGCCCGAGGGATGTAAGCTGCCAGGTGCCCCTGTGCTTGCCTTGAATTACACATCCACAGGCATCACATATGCATGTAAACACGCTCACAGCAACTGGGGCACCAAAGTCAATAGTGGATTATTTCACCTGAACTATTTATCCACACGCTGTAAAAGAAGTGAATAGGTTGACTCCATATTATATTCTTAAACAGTCAAGACATTTGATTTTGTTTAAGTTAACTTTGCTATCCTCTCATTGTCCTCTTTCTCTATCTCCCTATTACAATATGAGGATGTCAATGTGAGGATGTCAATGTGAGGATGCTGTCAATGTGAAAAGAAAGGAAAGAAAACCACACCCCAGGCCTTGTGGTTCCCGCCTGTGTCCTCAGCACATGGGAGGCCGAGGCACAAAGCATGATGTGAGTTTCAGCGCAGCCTGGGCCAGAGTGAGCCTTTGTGGTGGGTCGAAAGAGCTGCCCCATAACTCTCAGCACTAGGGTCAGTAGAAGGTGTGAGCTTACCAAAGCCAGCTTTGAGGGCTCAGAAAACTCCCTGCATTTTAAGCTCTGTCTCTCTGTCTCTGTCTCTCTGTCTGTCTCTCTCACTGTCCTGTTTGCGGTAGGAGATGCGACTTCTCATCTGCTCCAGCTGCCATATCCTCCTGCTGCCTGCTGCTGCTGTC
This sequence comes from Rhombomys opimus, assembly GCA_010120015.1. Taxonomy (NCBI): domain Eukaryota; kingdom Metazoa; phylum Chordata; class Mammalia; order Rodentia; family Muridae; genus Rhombomys; species Rhombomys opimus. The sequence goes on from REGO01000310.1 coordinate 1,780,672, forward strand.
TACACAGCCACTGGGGACTCTAAACTTCCCCGGAACCATAAGCCACAAATAAACTTCTCTAAGTTGCCTCGATCATGGTATTTTATCACAGCAAAAGAAAAGTAACTGCGACAGACCCTGTCTCCCAAGTGAGAGACGGCTTGGATGACTCTCAGCTGCCTGTAACTCCATTTCCAGGAGACCCAGTGCCTCTGGCCTCCACGGCATGCTCTGGCCTCCATAGCATTCTCCCTCCACACAGATGCACACAAGTACACACAATTAAAACCTAACCTTTACAAGAAACAAAAGGGGGAATAGAGAAGGGGGAACCAAAAAAAAGAAGGCAGGAAAAAGGCATGAAAGGCAAAGGAGAGGCTATACCCGAAATGTCAGTACTTGAATATGTTACTCATGTTTAAAGATACACTTCTTTTCCAGACAAGGTAGCCCAGGCTAGTCTTAGACTCCCTCTGTAGCCGAGGATGACCTTGAATTTCTTATTGTTCTTTTCTACCTCTAACTTCTGCGATTAGAGGAATGGAGCACCTTTTCAGATTTCTGCGGTCCTGGGATTGAGTCAAGAGAATTGGAAGAGAGAGCCAAGAAGAAAAGTTCCAGCCATCCCAGGGGCCGCTTAAGAACGGTGCCCTTTCCTCCCGTTAGTTAGCCAAACGCCATTAACGCTCACACACGCCTCAGATCGGCATCCAGCCCCTTCCTTCAATTCTTCCAAGGAAAAGCAGTCACTACAAAAAGAGAGGCCTGGGAAATTGGGAATCTTTTGCTCTTTCCTTTGCAAGAACAATCTCAGTCAAGCCAAACCGAGAACAAATCACGTTCCTTACAAGAAACATTTCCCAGCAAAGCCTCCGCCCTGAGAAGTCACTCAGGCTAATGCTACTTGCCCTCCTGGGCTTTGGGGGTGAAGCTGCCTGGCTGCTCTCTCAGTCAGGCTGCCAGGGAAGACAAGGGACAGAAAGGACACACAGGCAGGTCGAGGATGCCAGCTACGTTCTTTGTGAGCAGTCTTCACTAGGAAGCATCTTTTTCTTAGGAGAACCTTGGCGGGCTTGGTTATAGAGGATGGACACTGAAGCCCACACCTCTTGAAGGTAAAGTGTCCTCTGGAGTGTCACTGCTCATTTTGCAGTGTGCTATTTGTCAGAAAACTATTTGGTAGAAAACTAGGATAAACGGTGAGTTCCACTGATGGTGCTAACACATGCACACCAAGATGGCACCGAAGTCGCTGTTACCGTAATGCCATCAAAGGGATGTATGGATTCCCATCAAGACTGTGGCTTAGGTCTCTCTCACAGATGTCAAGGGCAGAGTGTCCCACTCCGTCACTCTGCCAGCCAGTGTCTCTTTAACCCTTTGGTTGGGGTGTAGCAGCAGAGGGTACAGGACCCTATCACTGATATGGTGATGTACTGTGTGTGCTTCTACTGACTGGAATCTTAGCTCTTACAGGGGCAAGAAACATCTGGGCTCCCAAGAAATACTTTGGTATTACAGAAGACAATTTTGTTGGTGGTGATGGTGGTAATTTTTGTTATTGTTCTTTATTTTTCAAGACAGTTTGACGGGCTTTCCTGTCTATTACCCAACTACCAAATTAGCTAAATAAAAACATGTAAAGAGACCATTCAACTAGATAGACTAGCTAGGAAGCCTCAACCTCTGCCCCTTTGATATCTGGGGCCAGATAGTTCCTTGCAGTGGATGGGAGTTGGCCTGAGTCTTGTCCTGTGTCTGGCAAGGCCCCTAGCTTCCATCCAGAAGAACCCCCCCACCACTGTGGTAACCAAAACTGTCTCTAGACATTGTCACATATTCCTGAGGGACAAACTGCCTCCAGCTGAGCAACAGATGAAATCACTATGAAAATAGAAGGCTACTAACATCTCTAACTGAGATTTGGGGACATTGAGAAGGTAAGGCAGTGGAAAGAAGGAAGGGTGTGTATTCAGTGTCCCTTCTGACAAGATTTGCAAAATATTAGGGACAGTTCTCAAAGAATCAAGTGATTTAAACTTCCTCCTGTGCACATGCCTTCCCACCTCTGTTTTCTTCCTACGAAACAGTAAGAGAGCTTGAGCCTAGAGCCTCCTCATGCACGTGAGGCGAGGGCTCTCCACTGTGCTGTCGTTCCAGCCCTCCCTCTGATTTACGATGGGAAGCCCAATATAAAAATAACCTTTACAATTACCATATTAATGGATATAAATGTAAATAAACATATATTAGCACATGTGCTTCCATTTTGTTCAGAAGTTGTCCTTCCCCTAAAACTACTAGTTAGGAGGACAAAGAATGGGACTACAGTGGGCCCTTGATTAATTACCTCTGTGGAACAGCAGTGCAGCTGCTGCAGCTGCCAAGTGTCCCTGGGACCCATAATTAACTCAGAAGGTCTTCCAGGGGAATCACAGTAGAACCAGAGGAATATAATTAAATCCCTCGCAGTTTCAAAGGTGCTGAAGTCCTAGATTCCTAACCAGTGCAGCCTTTGCATGGAACCGCCAGTGCACATATCAGCCTGGCATTTTCCAGATAACCTGAGTTTGCATTCAACATAGATGTAAGGATTTTTTTAAACACAATGAAAAGTAAGAAGACAAGAATGCACATGGCTCTTGTGGAAAGAATGGACAATAAACACACTCACATGCAGGAAAAATTTCACAAGGAACTGAGGTGTGCACCCAGCTGAGCAGCCTCTTACTCTGTGTGATGTTTGTTCCTGTGGTCTCTGCAAAGAATCCCGTCTCCCCAGGCTTACACATTTCAGCAAGTAACCAAACGTACTTGCCTTCCACAAACCTTCGGAATCATTCTCTATTGCCAACCTACAAAGGAAGCCGTGAGTATAGGTGCAATTTGCCTGCCTAAGGAATGCGTTGTCTACATCTCAGCCCACTCCAGCTGATGGCCAAGAAGGGACAGGTGTCTAGGAAGAAATGGCTCCAGCAGTCACCTCCCCACCGCGACCCCTCGGTGCTCCAGGCAGCCCGAGCTGAGGAAGTGTCTGCCAGGTGAGAAGCATGTCTAGCCCTCCAGCAGCCTTTCAGTCATAATACTGCATGTGTAAACCTCCTCTCTCCAGGCCCCACCCCTAGTGGAGGAGCACTGGCCGTTTATGGCTACTGGGGCAGAAGAGCTGCTTCATCAGGGCACATGGCTACTGGTGAGTAGCCCGTTCTCTGGTGGGTGAGCCCACACCCATGTGCTCATGGGAAGCACTAACTGGACTCAGGGAGTTGAAATAATTAATGACTAATTCACTTTAAAAGAAGAACATAAGGCTTTGAGGAAGATGAGCCAGAAAGTTCTGCTGGGTGTTGGAGGGTGAAGATGACAGGTAGATATGACCAAGATACACTGTAGGCATGTATGAAGTTCTCAGACACACTGTAGGCATGTCTGAAGTTCTCAGATACACTGTAGGCATATATGAAGTTCTCAGACACACTGTAGGCATGTCTGAAGTTCTCTTTTAAGAAGCATCAAGAACAAAACTTTAGTCAAGGAAAACAAAGCAACCGAACCTGCCTTTTGTACAGCACAGGCCACAACGTGTCATCCTTGGCCTCCATGCCAGACCATTGCCCAAACACACCTTCACCCTCCACCATTCCAGATAAGGGAGCATGGTTGTGGGGCTTCTGGATGAGAGCTATTTCCAGCAGTGGCACAACCTGAAACCAGCCAGGAACTGAGACCCAACCAAGCCTGCTTTGTTCCGAAAAGTCCTTAGCTTACCCGAACACTCTGGATCACAGCCTGCTCCAGGAACCGTTAGCAGTTGTGCTCAGTCAAGATAAGGAGGCTGCCACACAGGCCGACAAGCAGTCTATTAATAGACCAGGTAACTCTCAGAGGCTGGAGGACTGCAGGATTAAGCATTTCTCAAGCTCAGCCCTGGGCTTGGAACAATTCTGTCCTGAGCAACTCCTGATCCATAGCATCACTGCTGGAGAGGGGGCATTGCAAGGAGACCTTGAGCTTGGACAGAAGCTCTGGCAGGTCTCAGGGTGCCTGCTTACACTCTGGGCTTGGCCAGCAGCACCCACAGAGCACTTGGAAGGTGAAGACCATGTGTTCTGGCCTTAAGCACCCATCAGCCCAGAAAGACTGAGAATGCCTTGCCCTGCACAGATCATTTTTAAGCCTTATAATCAGATCCGATTGTTTGGCTCTATTTTGTCCTGATAAATTCCAGACACATGAACTTCTTAATAAATCCTCTAACCTTAATTAACAAATAAAAAACCAGCCAGGTCTGGTGGTACTGGTCTATAATCCCAGTCGCCTCAAGCAGAGGTGAAGGATTGCAAGTTCAAAGCGAGCCTGAGCAATTTAGCAAGACAGTATCTCAAAAAGTAAAAAACCGGGGATGGGACTCAGAAAGAGCTCCAGGGCAGAGTGTCTGCCTGACGTGTGTGCCACACAGTAAAGTTCCGACTTACTCTTGCTTCATATCACATCACACACAATGCGTGTGCAATCATACTTTTATGACAAGAAGAACATTTAGTTTTGTTATTTTCTGGTACTTCCCTAACTCATTAGTTTACAGGAATGCTGTGGTGTCTAAGCAGATAATGTTTTGTCCTTATCTAGGTGCATGAAAAGCCAGGAGCAAGCTGCGAGCTGCCCAGGCTGGTCTGGGGGAGGACAGCTAGGCACCCTATCGGTCTTGCCCTCTCTTTTTCTTTGGAAAATTCCAGACCCAGCTCAGCTGCACGGATGCTCGGCTTCCTCCGGCAACCACAGCTTGATCGCCTGGCCCTCCTCTGCACACTGAGCACACTGCTGTAAGGACTATTTCCTCCCTGAGCTGCTGAGCCCCCAGCACTGGGCATGGCCACAGAGCAGCAGAGCGGTCCAAGGCAGACTCACTTGTTTCCTCGTTCCCAAGGGCCTGGCCAGGTTCTAGTGAGGAGGGGAAACTGGCAGCGGAAAATGCTAAAAGAGGCCAGAGAACATGCTCAGGAGAGCTGCGTCAAATCGAGCAAAAGGCATGTGTGGGCACCAGGAAGGATGCACAATGAAGGACAGGCCCTGCACTCCCCGCAGTTCTCTGTGAGCTCGGGAGCTGCGCTCGGGGAATGAGACACAGAGCAGGCACCTTTTAGTGGCAAAAACAGGATGAATGAAAAGCACCCTGCCTGGGAGGTGAAGTGTAGGCAGTTATGCTAGGGCCATTGAGCCCAGCCAGTGGGAAAGGGCTGCAAAGGAGGGCCAGTGCTACTGTGCTCTGAAGGCCCTGGAAGGGACATTACCAACCTATCCTGGCTAACTCTTCTCCACCCCACCCCCACCCTGCCTGCCTGACATAGCAGCATACACTGTGTAGAGAGGGCTGTGGGTCAGTGGAGAACTATGCATTCTCTACACTCAGCACACAAGTTAGCCAAGTCTCTCCCTGCTCACTGCCCACGAACTGCGTTTATCATACATGTGTGTTCACGTGTCTGTGGGCACATGCCATCCACATGTGGAGGCAGCAGGTTCAAGCCGGGTGCCGCCCTCAGCCAGCCCCCACTGTTTTCCCTGCGTTGGGTCCCTGGATAGAGAAGGTCAGACCATCTGATGAAGGGGAAGGACACTGCCGCCTGCTGAGTGGTGTTTGCTGTGCAGGGAGCCCCATGTGGGGGTAACGCAGCTGCGCTTGAGGGATCTCTGTTACTCAAGTGACCCTGCAAGTAACCCCTAAGCTATCTTCTGGTAAGTAACCCCAATACAACTTCGATTCAGCAGGTTGGACTCTGGAGTACCCACACTTTGGTTTGTTGCCAGAGCCCTGTCTGGGACGAGCTGATGTTTGTTCATGTCTGCCCGAAACAGCATCACACAAAATGTTCAGACTCTTCAGCAACCGGGAAAATGCCAACTAAACCTAGAGTGAGGCATCACCCGATGCTCAGGCTGGTGATGTTGTGGAGAAGTGAGGATGTTTTACACTGTGGGTAAGATAAACCCACACAAGTACTTTGGAGGGCAGACTGTGGCCAGCTGGTAACAGGGAGAACCACAAACCCAAAGCCACAGGCTGCTGTGGTCCGCTAACCCTGCCTGGGGGTGGAGACACAGGGAAGACTGTTGTGAATCACAGAGGTGACCATGTAGCCACAGTGGCGCTGAATGCCATCAACACTGGGAACACATAGGAACCATCAGAATACTGGGAAAAAGAACGGCTGGGCTCGGCGGCACCACACAATCCCAACAACTTGGGAGGCTGAAGCCAGAGGATGGCTGGACCCTGGGAGTCTGGGGCCAGCCTGGAGAAGGCAGTGAGAAGACCCAATTCTTAAAATTAGGAAAGGAAGGATGTGGGAGAGGAGTGCAGAGGATGGACAGTGGAAGCATGTATGAACATGGATGAACAAGGTAGGGAGGGAGGAGAGAGAGGAGGAGAGCTGTGTGCTCTCACACAGGAGCAAAACCCCACAGTCTAGAAATGTGGCGGGGAAAACACCAAGTGCAAGACAGTGATCACTGTAGGAGGGTCCTGTTAAAGAATCCAGCCATATTACTTCAGTTTTTAAAAATGCCAAAGCAAGTGTGGCAAAACTGTAGACTCCTTCAGAGCCAGGTGCACGCCCGCCTTTCCTACTGTGTCCTGTGTGTCCCGAGCATTCACTTGGAGGTGTTGTGATGTGATGTTTCCCAGCTGTGGTGGAGCTGACATCTACGCAGTCACTCAGCACACCTCTGCTGTGCCCAGAGGCGCCTTTCCAGCTACTGAAACGTAACAGTAACCCCAACTATTCTAAGCACTGTTGAGGCTGGGCCTCTATCTCTCCTCATACTCTGCTTTTATTACTTTATTTTGTCTGTGGGGAAACTGAGGCTCAGAGGAAATCCTCAGCTAAGGTGTCTCAGTGAGCAAATGACAAGACAAACCTCTGACCCTGGGATGACTCCAAACATAGTTCTGTCCACTTGCTTTCTGTCCTCAAAGTATACAGGGGTCCCCAGCGGGCCTAGCTCTGCCTCCCCAATGCCAGAACTGACCTTGTTGAACTCTGGGCAATCTAGGAAACAAGGACTCTTAAATAGTAAAGGCTTCTGCTCCATCATGGCAGAGCCAAACGAAAACAGCCAGAGGACCAAATGCTGACATAACTGATTCCTCAGTTGAAACAATCCACGGAGTGAGTGTGTGAAACCTGTGCGTGATTCCCGTAAACTGCCTTCACACACACATGTGAGAAACCTTGGGACTCCGCTAAGGAGCAGCCATAACCCCAGGGCATTTTTAAACCCAAGCCTGAGAAAATGAGACGGGACTTTACTGTGGGGGACAGGGAGGAGGCAGTGTTTCGACAAGACCCCCTCTGGCCACTCTGCCCTCTGGCTGGCTGGTCGCCTCTCCAGTCAGTGAAGCTCTGAGCCCTGAAGAGTCAGTTGCCTGGCTCTTGGAGCCCCTTCCCTGGAAGACACACACTTTCAGGACAGAAGCCGCATGTCAGGAAACTCTCATCTCCGCCAAATAAAACAGCCTCTTTCAGTAGTTTTCCATTCTTCTTTAAAAAAAAAAAAAAAAAATGGCTTTACTGTTTATATAGCAAATAGCGTTTCTTTTCTAAATTAATGCGTATGCAAGGAATGTGTTCCCTGAGGGGGAATGTGAGCTATAAATAGCTGCTTCCTATGCGGAGCACCAGTTCTACCTCCAGGCGAGGCTGAGCTGTGACCTGCCACCAGTGTCCCGAGGCCCAGCCTCATCCCAGAGGGCTTGTGTAACTGAACCATTAATTACACAAGCTCAGGCTACATCTATGTAAATTTATAGGCCCATAAACCCATAGGACATATGCGAGCCTCTTTAGATGCACTCTGGCCTGATTCCTAAAGAAACCTTGTATCTCCACTCTTGTTTCATTTCCTCTTCGTCTTTGTTTTGAACTAGAGTACACAGGCCACTGTTCAGTCTTGTAAGTGTTTCAAAGAATCTCCAGTGGCTTTTGCTGACCCCACAAAGCTGTGAAACCATCCTTACTATGTAATTCTAGAGCATGTCTACTGCCCGAAATGACACCTTGTATTTGCAATCAAGTGCTTCTTCCCTCCCTGGCCTACCTCCTGTGTATAGTCTGGTATTTCCTCGTCATGGGATCATAAGGCATGTGACATTGGCTTCTCATTTCTCTCACCAAGTAAGCCCCACCTCTACAGCAGTGTGCATTATTTTTACTGCTAAATATTATACCAGTGTGTATATATGATACATTCTGTTTATCTGTTCATCAGTTTATGAATTCTGAGTTATTTCAAGCATTTTTGCTATTATGAATAATGCCTCCATAAGCATTTATATACAAATTGATTGTTTTGTGTGCACAGATACACACGTGTACAAAGGCCAGAGGACAGCCCCAGCTGATGTTCCTTCAGGCTAGCTTGTTTGATTTTAGGCAGTCTCTCGATGCCCTGAAACTCAGCAAGGAGGCAAGTCTGGTTGGGCAGTAAGCCCCACGGAGTCTGCCTGCCTTGGCTTCTCCAGCGCTGGGATTTCAGCGGTGCACCACAGAGCTGCTTGCTTTTTACTTGGGTTTTGGTGAACAAAGTCAGGTCTCCATCCTAGAGGTGTGTTTAGTTTTCTTGGTTTTGTAGTTTGAAGTAAAATTGCTAAGTCATCTGACAAACTGATAGTTGTTGACTTTTTGGGGGTGGGGGGGTCACGTTCCACCTTTGTTTTCTGAGACAGGCTCTCTCATTGACCCCAGAGCTTACCTGTTTGTCTGTACTGCCTGGACAGTGAGCTGGCACCCCCTGTGTGCCTCTTCCCCACAGTGCTGGGGTTGAAGGCATGCACCACCATACCTGGCCTTTATCTATGCACTTATTTCCACGGGAGCTGGGGATCTGAACTCAGGTCTTTGTGCTCGGGCAGAAAGCAGTTTATTTAGCCACGTGAGCCCTCCACAGCCACCAGGTACACCTACTTTAACATCCTTCTCGCTCGGTCTATATTACTGCATTTGTCCAGTTTGACAGTAATAAGAAAGCATATGCTAGACCCACTGATTGTGTAATATGGCTCCTGAAAGCCAGACACGATCATATTGCAGAGAGCCATGAATGTGAGCTTGCAGAACTTGGATGCTTCATGTGAAAACAAAACAAAAAACATTTAGAAGTCTCCTGAGCAGGGACAGGTACTATTTTAATGGTAATTTGGTGTGAATGGTTGGCATGATGGCAAGAGGGCTGGCATGAGAGAACAGAGAGGTAGAGCCTTGATGAAGGCTGCAGGAAAGACTGAGAGGATTCTGAATCCTTCTGAACTAGAAACCTCAAGCAGGCTTTTCAGAAACATGTCCATCAGACTGTAGCTCAGACTATAGTCTGAGGCCTATAGCTCAGAGCTGCCATAGCTCTGTGGTCTCTAGCTCAGCTGCTTTGAAGATGCAAAGTTAGTCTCTGGAATTAATTTAATCAGCCATACCAAACAGTTGAAAAGCCAGACCTCTTGCAGCATGCTGGGCTGGAGTTATTTGTTTACGTTCAGAACTGAAACCTGCTGAGAGGAATCCTTAGACATGTCACACCCCATTCTCTTTAGCACCCTATGAACAGTATGGACACAAGCAGTGTCTGGAAAAACTGATTTACAACATGCAGATCCAGCCACTTTCTAATTAGATACAGAACTCATTTGTTCCAATAACTAGCGCACTCCACAGCTGCCAAGTCCAGCCTGTGCTGGGAACAAGCCCAGGACCGGTTTCTCCTGGTCTTCAGCGTCTCGTCATCTGTTTCTGTGCCAACAGTGTCCGTCTCAGGCCCTTGCAACTTCCGGGGTGTTGCTGCTGCCCGCACTAATCTCAAGCTCTCGGCTGGGCTCAAGAGCTCCATCTACCTCTGCTGAGTCCGCTGAGACTGCAGACGTGTGCCACTGTGCCTGGCTTAGGACCCTGGACTTTAATAACTATGTGCCGTTTCCTCTGCCACAGCTGACTGTCTTCCTCTTGCTACCTAACTTAATGGCTCCAGTCTGGCCCTCCATCAACTGTCCCACATCGCCATTTGGATGATGGTGCACCATTGCTCAGAAACGCTCTGTTTACCCAGGGAAGTCCAAAGCCCAGTGCCCACAGCACACTCACACACTCGCTGCCCACCCCCGAGAAGCCTCCCGAGAGCACCCAGCCTCCCTAAGTCTCTACTCTAGTCTAACAGTCCCCGTGCTCTCCCCGCTCACACTCTGTCCCCAGGCTCTTCGTGTACAAGGCACTCCTCCCACCTTGCTGCTCTCCAAGTCCTGTCAGTGCACGGCGCCCCTCAGCTGCCTGTGGAAAGAACCCTGCTGGTCACTGGGCTCCCGCCCACGGGCCTGCCTGCAGGACTGATGATTCATGTAGCAGGCTGGCACTAGATTGCCGGTTACTGGGTTTTCCGAAAGGGTTAAGGCTGAGCCTGGTGACTACAGGATGTGTTTCCTTAGGGCGAACTTGGGCACGTCCGTGTCTGGGCCCACAACAGCATCGTCCAGATGGGAAATGTAGCAAAGACCTGACAACTAAGCAAACACGCCAAAGACGTTCAGAAGGCTCTTGGCAGCATTAGTTTTTTCAAACATTTTATCTGTGTGTATTTGTGTGTGTGTACACCATAGCAAATGTGTGGAAGTCAGGTATCTCACGTGAATCAGTGTTCTCCTTCTATCACGCATGTCTGGGGGTTAAACTCGGGTTATCCAGCTTGGTAACAAGCTTTTTTTTT
>REGO01000310.1:1800266-1868449 GCA_010120015.1 Rhombomys opimus
TTGCTTCCTCTTCCCATGCTCACAAATGACACAGCTCACAAAATGAATTCAGTAGTCCCTCGTCCCTTCTTATCCATAAGCCATGTGTTCAAAGACTCAAAGAGTGCCCCTGAGCGCTCCAAACCCTACAGACAGGTATCAATGCACGCCCCTCACAAGGAGGCACAGAAAAGAGCAACAGTGAATGGTCATGACCACATGCTGTAAGGAAGCTATGTGTGGCCGGGCACAGTGGTGCACGCCTTTAACCCCAGTACTCAGGAAGGCAGAGGCATACAGATCGCTGTGAGTTTAAGGATAGCCTAGTCTACAAAGCCAGTCCAGGACAGTCAAGGCGACACAGAAAAGCCTTGTCTCAAAAAACCAAAACAAACAAATAAGCAAAAAACAAAAAAACAAAAGAAAGAAAGAAAGGCACGAGTGTGGTTGCTTTCTCTCTCTAAAAATGTTTCACTGTGTGTTCTCACCGAAAGGACTCTGTATCTGAATTGCTATATCTGAATTGGCAACAAAATCAAGTTTCTTGTGTTTTGAGACCATTATCAAGGAAAATAAGGATTTCATGAATACAAATCTGCCATGCCCCAAGAATGACTCTATTAATAAATCCAGCCACTGAAGGACAAACAGGGCCATAATCAGTTCCTGTTAACTGATACAACATAATCATGACATAATCAGTACAGACGTGTTGGGCAAAGAGAAGACTCGTCTCCCAGGCAGGATGAAGGACTACATGAAGTCTCCTAAGACTGCTAAGAAAGGCACACAATTCAAAACTCAGAAACGGTTTAACTCTGTCATTGTCTATTACAGTCAAGTGAAATGTTCTACAGAAAGGGAGAAGATGGATAGAGGAGGCCATCATCTGTGAGAATGGTCGGACTCTTGACTCAACTGTCAGCTACATTTCTAAAACAACGCGTAGCTTTGGATAGTGAGATTTTCTTTGTTGTTCCCTGCAATTTACAGCACTAGGGGAGTCTAATGATAATTAATAATGATAATAATAGCAAAGAACTTCAGGAAAACAAGGTGGCAGCTGCCATTTAAGTAATAGCACATTCAGTCATTGGAATATGACACAGTTGTGAAATGGTCCCTGTCAGTTTTGGAGACGTGAAGACTTATTTATGGATTAACATAATAAAAGTAGAATAAATACAAGTAGAAGCTAATTGCAGGTTTATCAGTTACATGATATCAACTATAACTTCTGAGCTTTTTATGCAATAAAAATTGTCTGGATTACAATCAGGGTAAAGCACACTGCTTCTACTCTTAATTTTAATCTTAAATTTTCATAGATTTTCCTGACTTGGGCAGAATGCTCCCTTCAAATATTAAGCTAACTTTCTTCTAAGTATAAATGTTCTACAGTGAATAAAAATATGTAAAACAAAGTCCCATTAAGTGTTCCTTAAGCGTTCCTGAGAGTGTGTGTGTATGGCATGTGCGGGAACATATACATGCAAAGGCACACACACATAGATGCATGTTCAAGGTCTCACACACACACACACACACACACACACACACAATGGTTAGTGCTGGGGATTAAAGTCCAGGCTTTGTTCATGTTAGGTAGGCTCTGAATATTTTTAATCACTGGGTTTCTCTCATTTACATTTTATAAATAGTTGACTGGAAATACTAAGGCATCTCTAAGCACTACATACCAGAGCCTGCTTTGGAAATTCTTGTCTACCCCCAAATAAACTGAGATTTGATTGACCTTTGTGCCCTATTATTGATTATTTACTTCAACCATTTACAAGCAAGACAGTACTATAAGACTGGTATTGACGATGCAATAGGCACTTTTAATTGCCAAGCTGACACAATCTAGAGGTGTGGGGATCGGGAACAGGGAAAAGGGGGTGAGTGGCCACGGAGCCCACGCAGAATCCAGGAATCCGACTCTGGAGACCAGAGCCAAAGGTGGGGGTCTAAGTTTACAGTCCGGTGTAACAGCCTTTAAATGGCTGAAAGGCCAATCAGATCGTCCCATGCCAGCCTCCACCACCAGAGACAATCAGTCAGGCTGGTGCAACTATAAGGAATTGTGGGAGGTGGGGGGCGGTCCAGGAGCAAGGTCACCTCAGGAGGCTTCTGTAACAAGGCAGAAGCAGTCACCGCCCTGGCCTCGGATCCATTGGGTCAACACTGTGTGCAGCGGGCCAGGACCTTTGCAGGATCTTTCCCTGTGGGCCTCTGAAAGGCTTATCGCGACATTCTCCACACAGAGGGGCTCCCCGCAGCCACGCATGCATCTGTTCCTCTCTGAACGTGACCAGCTGCTTCAGGCCACGTTCACAGTGACCTCCCCACGAGGGACTGGAACCTGGGTCAGTGAGCTACGAAACGCTTTCTCACTCAAGCCGGTCTTTCAGGGTATTTGTCACAGCCACAGATGGGAAACCAGGTTAGGTATTGTCAGCCACACCCTTCAGACCACCTACCTCCTTCAGTGGAACCACAGATCTCCTTCATTCAGAGCCTTTGGGCAAGTCATATAAGTTCATTCTCCCTTGATTTTCTCATCTGTTGAATGGGGGTAACATTTATCTCAAAGACTGATGATTAAATTATTTCAGGTGTATATAAATCTTAAATCCTCACTCGGCCCAAGGTGTTTTGGTAAATGTTATTTTTGTTAGTAATTTTACTAATATTTCGAAGTAGCATTAAAAAATTACCACTATGTATGAGCTGGATAGTTTTATGTCAAGTCAGCACAAAGTAGAGATATCAGGTAGGAAGACTCAGTTGAGTAGAAAAAAATTCTTCCATAAGATCTGCCTCCAGGTCCTTGCCTGTTGGAGTTCCTGCCTCCAGGTCCCTGCCCTGCTGCCTCCAGGGTCCTGCCCTGCTGGAGTTCCTAGCTGCTTCTGACGATGAGCTGGGTGAAGTAAACCCTTTTACCCTCAAGTTGCCTCTTGTCATGGTGTTTCATCACAGCAATGGTGACCCTAACCAGGACAATGCGTGAGGGAATGAGTAACAGTAATATTATGGCAAAGACAAATAGCAACTAGAAAAAGCAACTACAAAGTAATTTTACCTAAACAGTAAAAGAAAAGCCTGAGGTGCACGGATGCTGGCTTTCAGCCAAAAGCGCCCCAATTTTCCTGGGTGCTAGACAGTAGGCCCTGGGTGTTCAAATGGAGAATTCCAACAACACTGCTCCATTGGCTCTCTGAGGCGTTGTAAATCTTAGAGCTCAGCAACAGCAGGTCAGTGTGGAACCACTTGTACTTTCTGAAGGTCACATCGCCAGGCTCAGCTACGTGGCCAGATTTCTTGCCTAAATTAAATAGAACCATCTTGGACCTCTCTGTGAAATAATTTGCTTTTAAACTCAATTTTAAATCAGTCCAAATGGCGGATAGTCATTTTTATTTTAGGTCTTTGTCCTCTATGTTCTTTTCTTCTACAAAGCATGAAGTGTTCTTGAGGCTCTAAAGAGCAGTTAACCCCACTTCAAGGCTGTGGGGCAGTTTCTGCATTTGGCCACGATGTGTTGGAAAACAGAAACCTCCGTGCTGTGTTGCAGACCTGGCTGGGTGAGGATGTCAGCTGTGGCTGTCCCCTGCCGCCTGGCTGGGGTTCTGACCTCCAGTGAGAGGGTGCTGCTGGATAGTTAGAAGACTGACTGTTTCTCGGGCTACCCCTGGGACCAGGTCAAGCCTCCTTTACAAAGCTGGGGAACAGTTTAAATATATACAACATATATGTTAGCATATATATGTCTTCTGTCAAGGTCGACTTCCCAAACATGCAAAGCAGAAAACAAAGTTGGGGCTCTCTGGGGAGACAATGCACAGCAAGACGACAGGAGCCTGGCCTTCCTGGCAACGTCAATTCACCTCGTGGGAGACCAAGAGCCATCTTTTGGGTCTAGAGGCTGCCTGAAGTTTCGAGAGGGCCCAAGGGAAGGAGGCAGCATGAGCTGGCAGTGCAGCACGTGGGCTTGGGTGTTGGGCACACCCAGTCAGGCTCGAGTTCAAGTCAAGGGAGAACTGGTGTTTTCCCTTCTTGCTTTCTGGTCATGTGTTCCCAGTTCCTGGTCCATTCCTCAACACTGAGAGGGAAGGGCATGTGCTGCCTCCCTTTCCAACTCACCGCAGGCAGTGGCAGTTGAAAGACGTAGCAAAAAACAGTTAACTACAGAAAGAAGTCAAAAAGGCTTACAAGGTATAAATGACAGTTTTCCTAAAAGTATTACAAAAGACACTGGTGAGATGGCTTCGTGGGTAAGGGGCTTGTGCAAGCCTGAGGCTTTGATTTTGACCTCCAGAATATCTGGCTGTATGGATAGGCAGATGTGATCCTGAGGAGGCGGGGCAGGGACTGGGCCATTCTCCAGAAGCTTCTGAGCTAGGCAGCATGGCAGACCTGGCAGGGAACAACAGAGGATGCTAGCTGAAGCGAGGGAGGTTGAAGTAGGCCTCTGGCCTCTTGTGCATTCCCTGCACTCACACATGAGAACACACACACACACACACACACACACACACACACACTGGAAGGGGGCAGATTTTGAAGAGCTCTAAAAGTTTCTGAGGTTAGATCTGAATTTCTGTTTTTATAGTACCTGGGCAGCAGCAGGCAAGCCAGACCCAGCTCCAGATCACAGCCAGGTCTGAGCAACATTCCTCTAGCTAGTGCTCCACTGACACAGTCTTCCCGGGTAGAGCCCCCGAGCTCCCTGCAAACAAGGCTCCTCTCTAAAGCAGAGAGTCCAGGACTGTGGTGGCCCATGGTGTTCGTGGCCTCCCCTCCTGAAGTGTCACAGGTGTCCCAAAGCAACACATGCAGACCAAGCCTACGCTAGCCCGAGGCTCTGCACAGCCTCTATGGTGTGGCCCCTGGGCTCTTGGAGAGGAGCTGGAGAGACTTATGGAAGAAGAAAATGTGTGTCCTTCTAGTTCCTCCACTGAGGACCACTGAGCCCCAAAAGGTAGATATTCCTTGAGGATTTCCTCATGCCCATGAGCTGGCGGCAGGCCCCCGGGGAAGGTGGTACACACTGACATTAGGGCATCTTCCCACTACAGTGCCCTCCTAGGCCTGCAGATGTCTGGGTGGGAAACCAGGATTCCACATTTGGAAGATAATTTGCCAGCCCACTATTTTCTTGAAATATGCCATATGGAATAGAAGTCCAGTTTGGGGATCATCTTTCAAAGAAAGCATGCAATGAGCAACCACAGGCAGCTGTGTGTGCTTATACTCAAAGCAGCAGAAGGAATGCAACATGGAGGCTTTGCTTAGCCTCAGTGCATCCTTTTGCGAAATTCACACCGAAGGGCTGGGCAGCTCCCCGGCACAGTGCCTGCCTAGCATACTAGGAGCCCTGCATTCAGTCCCCAGCACCACATAGAGATGGGTGTGACGGCACAAGTCTGAATTCTGGAGTTTAGAGAATGCCAGAAGCTCAAGGTCATTCTTGCCTGCATGAGTCAGAGGCCACACGAGACCCTCACAGCTTCAGCTCCCATGGCTACGGCTAAGCCAAGGGTAGTGGCTCTCGCTCACCAGCACAGTGTCATACCTTAGCGTCCCCCACCCCCACGGTATGTCCACTACTGCCAAATGGAAGAGTGTACCCGGCCAAGAAGCCAGCCAGCTGGTTTCACTCTCAACTGGCCTGCTTGTCTTTTGTTCTCTGATGTATTGTTCTCAAGCACCTGTAAATATGTGTGATTACCAGTCTTGACTGAGGCAGCTAGGAATTAGGCCAGGTGAGGAGTCCCTGGCCAACGCAGGTCCTCAGAACACTCCGAGTGTGCTGTAGAGGGAGGCTCCATAGGGTGCCTGGGGCTTCCCTATCGAGCTCCTGTTTGAAAAACACCAGAACACAGGAAGAAGCGAGCACATACCTGTGCAAACTGGCTGGCTGTTGCCTTTCCATGTTTGAAAATACGAGCGTCGGTAAAAATTACTCCTGCAGGTTTATTATTTTAATGATCTCCATCTCGTCTCTCAGGCCTGGCATTTACACATGAGTGATTCAGCTAGACCAGAGGCAGACTAAGGACCCCAGGAATGCTGGCCTAAATGATTCTCCTCTGGACTGGCAGTGGTGGTACAGGGCCATCACACCAGCACTGTCAAGGCTGTGAGAGGAGGAGTGCAAGTTCAAGGCCAGCATGGCAGTTAACAATATCCTGTCTCAAAACAATTGCCTAACCACTAAATACAAGAAATATGGCCAAAACAAGTCTTGAAATCTCTCAATACAAAGAGGATTAGAGCTGAGAAACTAAACAGTAAGCACCTCGAAGAGGAAAGGGTCTTCAGAGCTTATAATACCTGGCGTTGCTTTCTCAGAAACCAGTGATGAAAAGGCGGCAGAACGGCCAGATTAGCCAAGGCAAAAGTTTCGAAGCTAGAAAAGGTAAGCGGCCATGCAGGTCTTAGACAGCCCGAATCCGAGCAATCTGAGGGCAACTCAAGGAGGCACGAGGGCTGGGGAAGGGGGTCATGGGAGGCTCTGCCAAGAGGAGCCAGGAAAACAAGCTCAAGTTGTAGAGAATCAATTCATTTTGAAATTATAACTGTCCATTCTCCTCACTGTGCACGCATGTCAAATGGGTCATCGCTTGGATGATAGCAACTTTCAAAACATTAAAAGCTCATGACACAGCATGGTGCCACCATGAGGGTAATTCAAGAGGCAATGGGGGAATTCTAGAAGTGTGTGTGTGTGTGTGTGTGTGTGTGTGTAAGAGCTCTGTATGTGCATGTGTGTGTGTGTGTGTGTGTGTGTCGAGGCAGAGTTGTCTGGGACTGGCTGACAAGGTTAGCCTCCCGGAGCCTCCTCAGTGTTGGGATGACAAGCTTAGGTCACCATGCTTGGATTTTTTTTTTTAACAGGGGGTCTGGGCATTAAGCACTTTATTGACTGAGCCACCTCCTCAGGCCCTAGAAACATGTACCCCCAGGGGAGCAGCACAGTCGAGGACGGTCTGTAGAAAATTATGGTGGCAACAGTACAGTGGGGGTCCTGGGAGGGAAGAGCAACGCTGAGGACAGTTGCTCATACGCATCAATGGCTCAGTTCACAACTCCAGTTACTGGAGAAGAGAACTGTGACAGGAACTACGTAAGAGCCTCGGAAGCCACAGTGTGCTGACACTTGCTACCCAACAACCAAAAAGCTTCAGGAGAAACCAGCTCCATCCCTGGGATGGCACAGTTCTCGCTTTGCTGAGACTCGGGCCTGGGGAAGTCAGCCTACCTCACTCTATTATTCTCTCAGTCCTTAAAAAAAAAGCACATAGTAGTGGGAGAGAGATGAAATTAGACTCCATCTCTGGCTGGCCAGCTTCTAACAGGCAAAAGCGGCCCAGAAGGAAACATGCAATTCAGTTCTGAAATTATGCTTCTCTTACACCATATTACGTTCACGCTTGCAAAAGCTGCAAGGAAGACATTATCTGTGCACGTTTAAATACAGCCTTGGGCTATGGGATGTCTCTCTGGTGTGTGCCTGCCTGCAACCTGTCTGGTGCATCAATTTATCTACCTCTCTCATTAAACGGAATAAGAATCTCTTGATGCATGTAACCAAACACCAAGCAAGAATTGAACCTGAGTCTTCCTTCCTTTCCTTCCTTCTTTCCTTCCTTCCTTCCTTCCTTCCTTCCTTCCTTCCTTCCTTCCTTCCTTCCTTCCTTCCTTTCCTCCTTCCTTCCTTCCTTTCCTCCTTCCTTCCTTCCTTTCCTTCCTTCCTTCTTTCCTTCCTTTCTTCCTTCCTTTCCTCCTTCCTTCTTTCCTTCCCTCCTCCTCCTTTTATTCTTCTTCCTCCTCTTCCTCTTCCTCCTCCTTATTCTTCAAGACAGGTCCTCACTAGACCTAACTCGTATATGAATGAGGCTGGCCTTGAGCTCAGAAAGACCAGCCTTGACTCCCAAGTACTAGGATTAAAGACATGTCACCATGGCTGGGGCTGCAGCTGAGATTTTTTACAATAATCCTCCTCTATGTAAATTCTGCCCTGGAGAGTTTCTGCCTTGCCTAAATCACAGGCTAAAATAAAGTCTGTCTAATCGTTTAATCCAAATACTGTTTCCAAATTCAAGGGCAATGCTGAAAAAGCAATGATTTGTCATCAGATGTGTTGATTCCCCCTTGACTACACCCTCTGCGGGTGTGTTATCTCGCCTCACAGCTTTTCCTTTCCCCAGTCAGACAAGCAGGGTTTGCCTTCCTCCTGCGCTTATTCTTCTGGACGGTGCCTGGGCTCCACGCTGCACAGGAGCCAACAACCCTGACATGGTGGCCGTGTTTGTTTCTTTCTTCTCTCAACAATGTAAGTGACCCATGGTACAGGATATACTCTTTGCTTGCTACTTACAAATGCAGTGATTTACAAATTAAAACAATAAACACACACATACACACATACACACACACATACACATACACACACACACACACCAAAGCTGACCAAACATTACACAAATAAACAAGTCCAAAGCCACAAAATTAAAGATTCTTGTGCTTTTCTTAATGCCACATTTAACTGAGTGGCTTTATCTACTGAACCTCCAGTGCCCCAGCTGCCTCTGAGCAAAAGCCGATGTCCTCAGAGTGTTTCACGAGGCATCACATGACAGCCGCCCTCCTCTGCCCTCTGACCTCCCTTCAGTGGTTGCCCAGCGGTTTAAATGCTCCACGTGTGTGTGTGTGTGTGCCTGTCTCCTGGGCTATGAACTGCTGTCTGCTCACGTGTCACACTCTAGCCCCTAACTCACAAAAACCTCCCCTTTCTTCCTCTGTTAATGTCAGGGTCCCCAAGTCCCTTTCCCTGATCGCCCACCCATGCTCTCCAGCCGTCCCAGCTTCATTTCCTCCACAGCAGCACTAGCTGACAGCTGTGCAATGCACACACTTATACGCATAAGCAGAGAGTTTATGCTGAATAATTGACAATCTAATGCTTCAGTGAGTGCCTGCTGGCTGGCTTTAACAGACATTTGTAAATGTCTTCAGTTTAGCATGCACAGTATTAGGTTTTAGAATGAGATCCTCAAAATAATTTGCCCATCCCTCCACTCCATCGTGTGTCCCTCACTGCCTGGCAGCCTCCTCTCTGCTTTCATGCCGTGCATATGGTCTTGCCTCCCTCCCGGTGGTTCCTTCCCTAGTCTCATGACCTAAATGCACACTCACACCCTCTTACAGTCATATCCTTAAACATTAAAAGCTAGAGCCTGCACATGAGCGAGAGCATGCAGGCCTACCCGTCTGAGTCTGCCTCACCTTGCTGAATCCTTCCCCCTGAAATGTTCTTCCTTTCACCTTTTCTATAAAGAGTGCCTTTTGGAGTGCTTTGTGTACAGTGGTAAGTACTGTACCTGAGGTAGAAGGGAGTTCACTTGTGCAATCACTGTGCCAGGTGCTGGGACTATGGGTGGCGGGGGTCCCACTACAGCACACGGACATGGCTTCTCAAACCCACTCAGATCTGCTGGAGTGTGCCCTCCAGGGTCCCTGTCAGCAGAGCAGACTCACAGCCAGCCCTTCTTAAGAAGTCTAACGGTCTCCATAATAGGGGCACACACGGGAACAATCACACAAAACCAAAGGAAGGGAAGAGTGCCAGGGAAGCTGAGATGCGGCTGAGGGCCTCAGAAAGGTGGGCAGAGGGCACCCCTGCTGTGCACAGTTCATTCACCGCATTTCTACCTCCAAACCAGTCTCCGTACCCATAATTCCCTGCACAGCATCCCTCCCTCTCAGCCGCTATAACGGAACGCGTAACTCCAGAATGCCATCCCTCTTGGGATGGTATAAGTCACGTTTAAGCCCAAGGCTTGAGAGCAAACACTGTACTCACTGAGCCCTCTCATGGGACCCCTGTAGGATTTTTTTTCTGAATTGAGTAGGATACTGTATAATTTGACTATCATGACACAGAAGACTGGAGTGTTTGATGGAGAATCTGCCTAGACTATCAAACGTAGAAAAAGGAAGAGAAAGGAAAGCAGTCACTGGTGTGCCAGCTGCCAAGTCAAGGATGAGCAAGCCTCCCTCTGCGCACCAGCCGAGCGCGCATACCTACCTCTCCGCCTAGCGTCTGTTTCCCTCTTTGTCAGGCAAACATAGGGGTTTGGTGTTTGTCTTTTGTATCAGAAACAACAGCCAGAGAAATGAGATTAAAAACAAATCTGACCCTGCCATCTTGACAGTCCTTTTGAGTTTGAACAAACAAAATAGCACCTGGACAATTTTATAAGTTACCTGTGGCAGTGGTTTATGAAAACCTTCCCAGAAGCCCATCCAATTCATGTAACAATCTTCCCAGAGCAAACCAGCCCGCTGATAGTTCTCTGTTTCGGCTCCTTGGCCAGAGTGTTCGAGCATGATCAAAAACGAAACACATAGAAAAGGATGCAGGGGAGTCCTTGTCAGAGGCCCTGCTCCCCTTGCTAGGGAACCCATATGAAGACTGAACTGTCCATTGGGTACACCTGTGTGGAGGACCTAGGTCTAGTCCGTGCATGGTCCTTCAATGGTGTCTCAGGTTATGGAGCTCCTGTTCCCTCTGGGTCCTTCTGTCCTCCTTCCTCCCACTCTTCCACAAAGCTTCCTGCGCTCCATCCAATGGGCTCTCTTGCATCCTTTTGATCACTTTCCCCTGGTGGGGCTGCCTTGCCAGCCACCTTGGTAGAGGATGCAATCAGTCCTGATATGACTTATGTGCTGGGATGGGTAGTTGGGGGAGGGGCTCCCTATTCTGGGGGTGGGAGAAGAAAAGTACAGGGAAGCGGGAAGGAGGGTGGGACCAGGAGGAGGAAAGGAAGGGGGCTATGATTGGATTGTCAAGTGGATGAATGAATGAATGATAAATAGATAGATAGATAGATAGATAGATAGATAGATAGATAGATAGATAAAATGGCACACACCAAACAAGCAAATGTGTGAGGCAAGAACAGAAAGACAGTGACACACTCATGTGCTCTCACCCACTCTGCATTTTTGTTGGCTCAAGACACCAAACTCACATCAGACGGATGTGTAAGCAGGAAACCCTGAACCACCCTGCACAAAGGCAGAAGTGATAAAAGGCCCCAAACACAGTGCCATGCCTTGGCCGGCAACCAGCACCTTCTCGAGCCTTCTGCCCAAGGGTTATTACATAAGGCTCCAGACTCTGTTCCCGCTCACAGTCAGGCTCGGCTGGCACGTGCTCAGCACACAACTGAGTCATCTGACCTGATTCAAAGCTTTATCAGGGCTGGAAATGGAAGCATCACCCCGAGCTGGGAAGCCGGGCTCAGCCCACACTGGGCTCCTGCTCCTCACTCTGCACGGAGCGCCCTGCCTTTGCTCCGTGCCGTACTCACCACAGCATTCAGGCTTTCAAAGAATTAATTTTCAAGTTTTGTGCATGTGTTTGTGTGTTAGGTGTGTATATTCGTGTGTGTATGAACATGTTCATATGCACGTGTGTGCATATGTGTGTGATGTGTGTTCATGTGTGTGTGCACATGTGCATGTGGGTGCAGGTGAGTTATGTGTACATTCACATGTGTGTGCACATGTGCGCACGGGTGCAAAGTATACATGTGTGGAGACAAGGCAAAGCATGTTCCTTCTCGCTGTCTGCCTTATGTTTTGAGACAGGGTCTCTCCTGGACCTGGAGTTTAGAGTCCTCTGGACAGGCTGGACAGGGAGCTCGGGGGCCCACCCAGGCCCCGCCCACAGTGCTGCTGACACAGATGTGTGCCTACAGGGTCTATCTTTTTAATGGGGTCCTAACTCGGGTCCTCAGACTGTGTACCAGGCACTTTAGCAAGTGGGGCCCCCCCGCCCCCCCCCCCGGGCTCCATTTTCCAGCTGTGGGACATGTGATCAAGAATAACACCAACAATCTAGAGAACACAGCACTGTGATGTCTCTTTTGTGACTGTCCTGATCAAAAAGCAACAACTCTCTTGCCATTGGTCGTCCGAGAAAAGGTAATTGTGTGCGAGGCAATGGGCTGGTTTGGGATGAGGTAAGCAGAGTTCCATCTTCTAATCCCAGGGGAAAATCAGCCGGTCCCTCGGCTTAAACAAGAGAAACGTGCAACTTTTCACAGTCCTGCAGAACCGTTCTCCTGTAATAAGTGCAGAGCGCATGGGGAAAGCGGAGACTGCACTGAAAGAGGGCGGCTGTGACAATCCTAAAAATTCTCAGGCCCAGGACGTCTGTCCACTATGTGTAAGCCACCAGCAGGGTGTCATCCAGAGTTACAGAATAACACAGCACATTGCAAAGCCGGGAACACACAAGATTCTCATGTGCATGAGAAAGGTGTCGGTCGGTGAAGGCCTAGCAGACCAGGGAGGAGCAGTGTCACGGGAACACTGGGCAGTCCTGAAGAGTTAGCTGTGCATATGGGAAGCTCTCAATGGATAACAAAACAGGGTAAGTAGGGAGCGTGTGTGTGTGTGTGTGTGTGTGTGTGTGTGTGTGTCTGTGTACATGTGTGTGCTATGTGAGTGTGAATGTGTGTGTGTTTGTGTGTGTGTACATGTGTGAGTATGTATGTGTATGCTGTGTGTGCTGTGTGTGTGTCCTGAGTGTGTGTACATGTGGGTGTAGTCACATGTGTTATGTAACAGACACGTGCTGCTGTGTCCAGCCAGATCTTTATGAGGGCCAGTGATCTAACTGACTGAGTTCATGGCCAGTGTCACTAACGGAGCCATCCCTGCAGCCCACATGGTAGTTTCTTTTTAGGGAGGAAGGTAAGACGAGATCTCTACAAGACAGCGAGAAGCCACTGGCTTGCTCATGATCAGCCGCTTACGGCTGAGGCTGGCCTCAAACTCCTGATTCATTTTTCTGCCTCCACCTTGCAGGTGCCGGGATTACAGGCCTGCAGGTAAGTGTCGCCATGCCCAGCTTCCAGGAGACTGAATACTCATTAGAACTTCCTGCCTGGACTCTGTGGTCAGGGTCTAGCCTAACCCACTCTTTTCTGTGGGAAGATTCCAGGAAGAGCTAAGCTTCCCGGTATTTAAAGTGCTTTGATAAGATTTAGTGACTACAATCCTAGAACTTCCTCACACAGGGAGATTTGGGGAGCTCAGGGCCAGCCTGGACTACACAGTGAGTTCAAGGCTAACCCGGGATACAGAGTAAGCCCCTGTCTCCAAAACCGTTTGAGAACTTTGGAACTGCTGCCTAGGGACGGGAGCTTTCCACACTCACCTGCTTCTGGCTCTGTCTGAAGGTAACTTTGTCACTGGACAGTGTTCAGACATTAAAGGACGCTTTTAACAGACATTCCCAACTTGTTTACTTTGTATGTGTGTGTCACAATGTGTGTGAGGAGGTCAGAGGACAAGCTGTGGGGACAGATTTCTCCTTCCACTGCGTGGGGGTCCTCCGGCTTCACTGCGGACCCCCTTACCCACTGAGCCACAGCACAGGCCCTAGAAATAAGCTGTAACGTAATTCTCTGAGTTGTGCCAGGCCACCACGAGAAGAGGCTCTTAGCACGCTTGGCGGGGGGTGGGGGGACAGCCTGAGGGGAGATGGAAGAGGCGAGCAGGGGTCCTAGTAGGACCAGTCCTGGTGGCTGAGTCCTCCCACGAGGCAGAGCTCGGGGTCTGGACACCAGGGAAATATGTGACCAGTTCATTCCTTAGGAAAGGGAGAAATGGCAACGATGCCCCGGAGGCTCCTCCATCCCACCTCGGCCCACAGAGGGGCCTACCCAGACACCCCGGCATTCCTGCCGCTTCTAGGAACCTCGTGATGGGGCGAGAGCAGGGACCAGAAAAGGGAGCTCCGGTGTGGCACCCCAGGCTGCAGTGACACGGAACTCGAGGGGCAGGAGAGGTGGTACCGCCACTTCAGATGGCGTCTTCCACCACCAAACACATGGCTCGGGTTAGACTGCGTCAAGTGCTCCTTGCTCCGGTAGGAAAAACGCCTGTTTCAGCCTTGACTGGTGAAGAGGCTCACGTGACTCGTTTGAGCAACGGGGAAGGCCGAAGTTTCTCCAACTGATAGGACCACACCACGCCCCAGAGGGACCTCCCCTTCCCCACGGCAGGACTTACACCACCATCCACACTACCGCAGCCTAACTCTCTCAACAACCGTGCACTGGCGATCGGTTCACCTGCGCACACAGGGCAGAGCCATCTTTACAGTGTCTCTCTCCAGCTCTGTGCTAGATGCCAGGCCAGACACATCTGAGGTGGGGCGGGGAGGGGTGTCCCTTCACCGGAAAGTGCTGCCTACACACACACAGAGCCGTGTTTGCTTACAATCAGAGAATGACTGAGTACAGAAATGAACGAACGTCCAAACGGTAAGATAGCCTCTCTGTTGTTTTTGTATTGTTTTTACAGTGATAACAGTGATGATATTGAGAAATGGCAGGTAACGTGATGTTTTGTCCTTTAAACCCAAGCTTCAAAAGAGCAGAAAATAACTCACTGATGAGAAATGATGAGCAATTAGAAGGAGAGCCATATATTCTCTTTCCCCAGCGTGAATTTCAGCCTGGTGCACACGGGCCTCGAGTAACATGTGGGGCATGTTCTGGCAACAAGACCTGAACTGAGCTCTGTATACAGTGGCTGCAGATGAAGGTCTCGGTGAGTTTCTCCACTTGCTGAGGAATCCTTCTGTCCATGAAACACTGTAAACGTCTTCACAACAGGTAAGGGGACATCAGATTCATGTGTCTCAACTGTCAGGCCCCTCCCTCCTCCCCTCCCCTCTTCCCTGCCACCCTCCCAGCTGACCGAAATGGAAGGTAGCCAGGATCCCTTTCTTTTTCTCTTCACCAGCCAGGCAGGCCTCAGGACTTGCAGACTCTAACGGCCTCTCGCTGCCTGCTCTCGCATTCAGCTCCCAGCCACCTCCCATCTTGTTCTCACCATCTTTCTGCTTCCAACCTCATCCCTCTGGTCTTACCATCCACACTGCTGACCGAGTGATATTTTGAAACTGTATCCAATCATGTCACAACTCTCCCAGGAACTTCCCCAGGGTCCCTTCCTATCTCACTAGACCTAACTGAACAAAACTCAAGCCCCTATGGAGGCCCTCAAGAGTCAATCTGACACCCTGCTATCCATCCATGACTTTCGCTCCATCCCTTTCTCCCAGCCACCAGGTCCTCCATGCTGGTCCTTGAACATACAAGTGAGACAGACCCTAAGAACATTCGGTGCCGAGAAATTCTCTCCTGGGTGTCTTCACAGCTCCTTTTCCACTTTCAGTTTCCTGCCAGGCATCTCTTCCACTAACTGTCCACACAGATAACGGCTTCCCTTGTCTTTGCCTCTCCAGTGTGCCTGTGTGCCCACTCTCCTTGAGTTCCACGCACAGGGACCACAGACATTTTAGCAGTGTCTGTCTCCCCTCCACACCTACAATACCCACGCATGTTCAATAACACATATGGAGTGACCAAATAAACCAGCACTGACAGTTTCCTAACTCTAAGTGTGGTCTATAAGAGCACCTAGGCACAGAATACACGCTCCTAAAATAAACGGCGCAAAGGAATCATGGGCAAAACCACACCCTTCTCTGCCACCCATGTACATTACACGCTCAATGGTCCAAGGACTAAAAGCAGATTCCCTATCTCACACAGAGCAAGGAGATAAGAAACACCTTGGATCTCCTGGAGACTGCCAGCCTGGTCTCTCTACTCCCAATTGTTTGGGTTTGGGGGGGCTGCCTTGGGGGTTGCTTTGTTTTACTTTTCGAAACGATGGCTGCCTTCCCTCCTCTTTGCCCAGATGCTGGAACTCGTCTCCTTCTGCTCACTCCTACGTGGAGCTGAAGGACAGAAATAGCTGTTTGCCTTTGTCCCCACTTCCCTTCATTGTTCCCACCCAGCTCTTGGGAGCCTTCCCTGTTGTGGATGTTTTCATGTGAATTCCCAATATGTTGAGTAAAGACTTTGGATGCAGCCTAAACTGAAAACATGCTGCAGGGCATTCTCTTCAGGGAAAAACATTTTAGAGTTTACTCCACGGCAGCTACAGACACACCAGTAAACATTATTCCAGTGCGCTCCGCTAAAGAGCCGGACAAGAGCATGCTGCACAGAATAAAGGACTAATTTCTTTTAATCTGCTGACAGTCTAAATAACTTTCTCTTCAAGCCTAAAAGAAAAAAAAATGAACTAAACAAATGGCTAGACTCATGTGATCTCCAACCAGTCAGCAAATAGTGTTTGAATGCTCGACCCATAACGCTGCCTTTTATTTGATTTTAATAATTATACCAAAGATTCAATTAAACAGGGATTTTTTATAGATTCATCTACTAAATAAAGACTTTCCTACCCACTGATTATTTTTAATAAACAATCCTCATATATTGGTAAGTATATGGTAGATAATTTCCTCCATATTACAACATACTGGGAAAATAAATCCCTAACACGTTGGCAGAAAGTCAAGGAAGTCCTATGGTAATACACACCTCTAGTCCCGGCACTCGAGGCTGGGCAGAAGCAGCATGACTTGTAGAGCAGCCTGAGCAACACACTAAATGGTAAGCTATCCTTGGCTACACAGTAAGATTGTCTCAAAATATCAGTAATAATGAGGATGCTATAAGATCCATAGGCAGGCTGAACTACACATTTAAAGCTACCTTTAAGTGGATTAATTAAAATAAATAAAGCTTCACATTAAAATAATTACGAGGGCTGGAGAGATGGCTCAGAAGTTAAGAACACTCACTGTTCTTCCCAAGGTCCTGAGTTCAATTCCCAGGAACCACATGGTGGGTTGAAAGGCAGAGAGAGCCCAGAGTTCAAGCTTAAACTTTAATGTAGATAATCTGCAATCAGATGTGCAGACACTGGTCAAAATTCTATCTTTTGTTTCCATTTGCTGCTTGGGGGGGGGGAGCTGTTTTCTTTTTGTTGTTATTTTGGTTAGGGGCTTGGTTTTTGTTTGTTTGTTTGAGACA
Organism: Rhombomys opimus; assembly: GCA_010120015.1. NCBI lineage: Eukaryota > Metazoa > Chordata > Mammalia > Rodentia > Muridae > Rhombomys > Rhombomys opimus. The sequence goes on from REGO01000310.1 coordinate 1,817,231, forward strand.
GAGTCACAGGTACCCAGACTGGCCTTGAGTTCCTGATTTACTGCCCAAGGGCCAAGATAGAAGCACAGTCTGCCCAAGCTGGGCTCGGAATGACCTTTTCAATTAGCATTCACAGCCCAGGAACGAGGAGACTTTGCAGTCAGAACTCTGTAGGAAACGCTCAGTAATCAGCCCTGAAGGCGAAAGTCTAACCGCCTCGAAGCACCGAAGTATTACATGGTCTTGGGTCGTGTTCCGCAGATGTCGGTTCTGCTCTGGGACGGAGGGAAGAAGGAAACTCACCTTTTCATCTCGGATTCTATTTTGCATCTGTCTTGGTTAGGTCTGTCGTCACCTTGACACTCTCCAGAGTCACCTGGGGGAAACGTCACCTGAAGAACGGCCTCTATGGCTGGCCTGCGCCAGCCTGCCTGTGAGAAACTGTCCAGATGATGATTGACATGGGATGTCCACCTGGGCAGCGCCAGCCCTAGGCAGGTGGGCCTGGGCTACGTAAGAAAGCCAGCTGAGAACAAGTCAGAGGATGGACCAGGGCCTGCCGAATCCTTGCGGCACCAGCATCGAACCGTCTGATCGGTACTAATGACTGCACTGCCCTGAAGTATGTTTGATTATCCCTCACTAGGGAGACTCAATAGACTGCTACCTGATGAATGGATAGATGGATGGACAGATATTGCTAGATAATACTATTTTAATTGGGATAAAATTCCTTTTCCTCTAAAGCACATTGGAAAGTGATGATCAGCCACATAATGACAACCACAAGTAAGTTACAGTTCAGTAAATTTTTTCATTTAAAATGTTCTCATAAAATGAATTTTGATTATATTCTTCCCCTTCCTCAACTCTTGCCAGATCCTCCCCAATATTTCTAAAATTTAATGCTGTCCACAGATGTAGGGACAGTCCAGCCTTCTGAGGCCACTGTAGAAACAGTGCTCTGCTTCCATTTCCACTGTGCTCTGAAGCCGCAGTTCCTTCTCAGTGGAATCCCTCTGCCTCTAGTGTTCCACGATACCTCCCCGCCTGCGGAGGCTGGGCCGCAGAGCTCTGCCTCTCCATTGCCAACAAACAAGCCAGCCACCTGCATCCTCGTGCTCTGAGGCCAGCATTTCTCCCCCATGCCACCCCTTCCTCCCTCTCATCCCGCTTCATCCATCTAAATCCAGCTCATTCTCCAAGAACACAGGTCTGTTGATGGAGCCCCACTGGACTTGCGGTCCTCCCCTGCAGCTGAGCAAGGCCAGTCCCTGCTCCTTTGTCCTATATCATGTACCTGTGCCTGCCAAGTCCTTTTCTATATATTTGTATTTCTCGCTCTCCACAAATCACTGTGAGTTCCTCCAAGGTAGATATGGAGGTATATTTTTTGTTGTTATTTTCTGCAGAAAAATCGATAGTCGGGAATAAATTTACTGAATCCAACAACAGATAACATTAAACTTTTTTTAAAAATCAAGAGAAATACTGTAGATGTGAAAGACAGAAACTTATAACAAGTTAAATTCTGGGGCTCTTCGGAGAATGCAGCAATGTGGAGAATACAGGAATATTGATTGCCTTTTGTCAAGTTTGTATAACCTCAAGACACACATGCTGGTCCCAAACATCTGGGGTCTGTTGATCAGCCAGCTGCTAATACATGTCAAATACATGCGTGTTGAAAGGGCTCAGCTGGTAAAGTGTTCACTTAACACGCTCCAGGCTGTGGGTCTGATTCTCAACACTGAAAAAACATGCCTGGTGGCACATGCCTGTAAACGCAGCATTCCAGAGTGAGAGGCAAGCCAATCAGAAAGTCAAGGTCAACTTAGCCTCCACCAGGAGTTCCAGCCAACCTGGAGTACATGAGACCCTGAATGAATGGATGAATGAATGAATGAGCATTACTACATAGATAAAAATCTATGACCACATCTGGAATGAATGAAGTAAATGAGTATAATGAAGTAGACATTTTCCCTTAACTGGACTTTTGTCTGAATCTATTACAACCATATCTATTTGCTTCCCCCCAAAAACCCCACAGAAACACTGTGCTGGACAGTTTCATGTGAACTTGACACAAGCTGAAGCCATTTTAGAAGAGGGACCCTCAGCTGAGGAAAGTGCTAACTGGACTGGCATGTGGGCAAACCTGTGGTACATGTTCTTGACTGATGATTGACATGAGATGGCCCACTGTGGGCAGTGTCACCCCGTCACCCCTGGCAAGGGGCCATGGGCACTACAGGAACACATGTGAAGCCATCCAGCAAACACCCCTCCATGGCTTCTGCTTCAGTTCCTGCCTTGATTTCCCTTCATGATGGGCTGTGATCAGGACATGTGAGATGAAAGAAACACTTTTCTCCCCAACTTGCTTTCAGTCATGGTGTTTTGTCTCAGCAATAGAATCCATAACTAAGAGAAGTAAATTAAGAAAAAGAGTGCCAACCGCCTTCCCCCCACCCCTGCTGTGAGGGGGCCAATGCTGGTGGGCACACTCCTCCGTAACATTGAATCTATGCTTGGGGCACACACACATAGATGATTTGTCTTCATTTAAAAACTTGGGATACCAGTTTTAGATGCACAATTCTAAAACTTGCCCTATTCCTTTAACGTGTATGATACACATATGTCCAAACCAGGGCGTATAGACCAAACTCACACGTCCTAATAGTCCATGTGTGTGCGCCACAATTCGGGGGTATCCCCTGTGGATCGGCCTTCAGTGTTTCAATGGGATGGTCTGGAAACCAAGGTATGGAGATTGCTCTATACCCAGAGCATGCAGCCTCTGATAGCTCTCTCCACTGGGCTTAGCCAAGGCCATCCACCGGCACCACAAACTTTCGGCCAGACTCGGTGCTCTGAAGGCACTCATGCAGCCTTCTCCTTGCACGATGCTCAGTATCTGCATGTGTGCAAGGTGGGGTAAATATTTAACAGCTACTGAACTGAACCAGAAACCAAGCAGTCAGAAACCAGCTGGACGATTTCCAACTATCATCTTTCCTGTGCTTTGTTATTTGGGTGGGAAGTAAAAAGAGAAACTTTTCATTTCTAACTTCATGTCCTTGCACTGTGTTGGTGTTTAAACACTTACATCACAATTTAGATTGATGTCCTCATGTTCTTTATCATATCATAATTGTAATATTATTTTTGTGACTTAAATCTGTTCCTTTGAGAACCGGCTAGGAGATGCAGGCCCTTCATTTGATGGCAGAGCTCTTCAGTTGATGGCTGCCACGAGAGCCGGCACCAGACTAAGTTGAGTCTATGGAAAGATTCAGACTCCAAAATCTACCCAGAATGCTCTTTAAGTGATTTAGTGTGTGTATGTGTGTGTGTGTGTGTGTGTGTGTGTGTGTGTGTGTAGCACATGCACACATGAGCAGGCACCCACGGCGACCAGAGGCAGATGTGGCTGCCTCTCCCCTACTGCTCTCCACACCACTTTTGAGACAGAGTCTCTCGCTGAACCTGGAGCACAGGCACCAACCAGAACCACACTCGTGTTCTCTGGCATGTGGAAGCACCGACCTGCCTGCGGCACCTCGCGCCTCTGCCATCCCGATTACCTTCCCTCGGTTTCTCTAGCACAAAGTACTGGATCCCACATATTTGATTTCCAGAGCCCGAGCATCCTGAGGTGTGGGGCCCGCTCTAGTCTAACGACACTGGGACTTTTCACACGTGTGGCTCCCGGGCTCTGCCTCTGCAAATTTCATCCGTTAGATCTGCAACCAGACCTGCAGTCTACATTTTAAGAAGACTAGTCAGAAGATCCTCCCCATGACTAGAAACGCCACTTACTGTGGCCACCTCGTGTAGATGGTGAGTCGACACCAGGACTGGACGGAGCCACTTTGGCCTCGAGGGGAAGAACACACCACCAGGGTCTGACGAGTCTATCTGAAGAAACCATTGCTGGAAACAGCTTAACTCGCACCGCCATGAACGTTAAAAATACTTTTAATTGTTAGTTTAATAGTGGATTTAATTTTAGTACATACTCCATATGTCTTAAATAGCAAACAAGTGTTTCTTTCCCTAAAAAAAATTTAATGAAGTTGTTTTCCCATTGAAATCCAATCCCAACTTATTTCAGCGTTTCTAGTTTTTAAAAACAGTTTTACTCTCACCATAACCTGCAATGCTGAATACTAAAAATATACAGACACTATTGTCTATCAGTGGGGTTTATATTCTCCAGAGTCTAAGGGCTTTCCTACTGCTAACCTGTATACTGAAACAGTCACGCTGACTTCCTGGGCTTTCAGCTCTACTTTCAGGTGCAGAGTTGAGAGCAGTGACAGGGCGGGCCAAACACAGGGACACTCAGTGTTGATGTGTTTTGAGATCCCAGGAGATTCACCAGGCACACACGCTACTCATCGCTTGGAATTTTGTTCCAATTTGTGTAAATAAAAGAACTTCAGAAAGACACAATAAAACAACTAGGTCTTTGATAACATCTAGGAATTGGTCCTCAGGCTGGAAAAGGCGGGGGAAGGGGAGCGTGGGCAGCACGTTTCCTCCCTTAAAAGCACCTGTGAAGCTGATGCTGAATGTTCTGGTCAGGGACCTGAGTCAGACAGCGCTGGCCGGAGAGCAGGCCTCCCACTCACCAGCCAGTGAAGTGTGGCAATGCAAAGAAAACCTCTCAAGACCTCAGCTCCTTCTACAAAATGGCAGGTAATGCTAGTGCCCACTCCTTGTTCCTGAAGGAATTAGGTTATATAACAGGTGCAAAGTGTCTGACGAAAACGTCTTGACTAACTAGCAGTTGGTGTGATGTCTTCTCCCTGCGGGATTAGTCAGACTTCAAATGACGGGCCCCTGGCTGCTGCTCTTCTCTCACGCGGTTGCTGTGACCATATACCCTGTCAAGGTGGCTCCAGGGACGAAGTGTTTTGTCTATGTGGTCCTGATCTGATCACAGTCTGTTGCTGTGGGGAAATGAAGGCAGGAACTTAAAGTACCACATGCACAGGCAAGAGCAGAGAGAGCAAGTGTGGGAGTGTGTGCTCTCATGTTCAGCTGGCCCCTCCACTCACACACAGTTCAGGGCTCGGCCCGTGGCGTGGTTCACACCTGGCCCGTCTTCTCATATCAACTAATAATCAAAATGTTCCCCACAGGAGCCACAGGCCAACCTGAGCAGGGTGATCCCTTAGGACTCTCCCCCCAGACCACTCCAGCGCAGGTGGGGTTGACGGCTGAAACCACCCAGCACAATTACAACGGGGTGAAAGGGAAACAGGAAATCGCCCGCTTTCCTTAGGCTCAGAAGCCCCCGAGAAAGGTGGTTCAAGCAGGACTTTTGCCCTTTTCCGTCTGACATGTCCAGATAAACCACAGGGACCACGTGGAATCAGTGGACTGGACGCGCCCCGGCTCCCAGTGGTTGGTCAGTGCTGACAGTCAGAGGCCATAGGAAGGGATTTCAGGCTCATACAACCAAGTCGGTGGGACTCTCACCCAAGAGAGTTTGACAGCTCCTAAGGAATTTCCCACTCACGGCCCTTGCCATCTATAGCAAGTGCAAAGGTCAGGGCTGAAAGGCCTCAGAACAAGGCTCAGGGTCTCAGAGGCACAGCCTCGGACCTCAAAGGACCTTCCATACAGGCGTCATCCTTCCCCTCCTCCAACCCTAACATGCACGAATCATTCATTGGCCATGGTTAGGTAGGTCTCATGTCACCGCTGTCGCCTGGTCATCTAAATGTAAACCCCAGCCCCTCGCCCCACCTCCCGTAGGAGCTGAACAGCCACACTGCCAGAACAGCCACCAACCAAGACCACACTCCTCCAAGCAGATTTTTGGCATCCTGAATAGAGAGTATTTGTGATAATCCCCAGCATGACCCTGACAAGCAATGCTTACTTATCCAGCAGTGTCACTGAACCCCTAACCTTCTCCCTCACCGAAAAGGGCCAAAGCAACCTGTCACCCGGAGGAGCCTCTCGGGGAGTCCCGGATGTGGAGTTACTGCTTCACAACCACACTTTCTAAAAAGAATCAATATTTTCCTTCAACGCTCACGACAAAGCAACCAAGCCACTTGGCTTGAATTGCCTGCAAGCTGCACAATGGCTCGATCTTTAACATTTCACTCATAGTAGCAGCCACCAAGCTCTGCCTAACCCACTCTCCGAGCACCGCTGCTGCATCCGGGTGGCAGAAATTCATTCCCTTCACTCCTGCCTGAAAAGCAATTCGGATTTCTCTCCTTCTTGCTCATCCTTCCATTTCACCTGCAGTAATTGTTTCCACTCCAGATCAAGACCGGTGGGAGGAGAGAGGTGGACACCAGTTAAAGGTTAGCACAGGTAAAAATGACTTTTTTTAATGGAGTATAAACCCTGCAGCTTTAAATCCTGCTGCAGCAAGCCCTGGATTGCTTCCATAACTGAGCTACAAAATGGTAACAAGAAAGGAGGAAAAAATGCCTCTTCTTCCCAGCCAGCCCTTCCGCGGCTCTTCAGCGGATTGGCCGTGGCCAGCCCATCCCCCACACCTTCCCAGCTCAGCCGCGCAGCCAGTACAGGTGGGCTGGGCACCGGACCTTGGCCTCCAGGCTTCACCCACATCCGGCGACCAAGGTCAAGGGCGAGCGCTTCCTCTCCCAGCCTAGGAGCCGGGGAGCCGCTGCCGAAGTTTCAGGCCGCGCTGGGGCCGGCTCGGCTCTGGAAGTCCCTGGCCCTGGGGCACCTGCCCTGCGAGCCCTGCTCCCGCCCAGGTCAGGTCGGCACACCCCGCCGGCTGGTCCCCACTCACCTCGAGTGGACATGGCTCAGGCAGCCACCTCCGAAGCAGGAGAGGAGGAACTCGCAGGGCGCGGGGAGGAGAGGATCCCGAGACACGCACACGGGCTCGCACGTCCCCCAGCCCCGGGCGGACGCCTCACGCAGGACACCTGCTCCCTCGGGCAGTCGGGCGGGCGGGCCGGCGGGCGGGGAGCTGCTGGGCGCGGCGCTGTGACAGCCAGGGCCGGCTGGGCGGGGCCGCTTCCCCGCCCGGTTCCCGCAGGCCGGGCCCACTAGGGTCCAGCGGCTGCCGGGGACGCGCTGTCCGCTTGACTATGGCGCCAGGCGGAGCTTTGTTCCTGAACAAGGTGTGATCAGCGTCTGTACTGTCCACACTCTGCGCCCATGTCCCTGATGATGATGGTGATGATTATGATGAAGATGGTGATGATGATGATGATGGTGATGATGATGATTATGATGAAGATGGTGATGATGATGATGATGAAGATGGTGATGATGATGATGATGAAGATGGTGATGATGATGATGAAGATGGGGATGATGATAGTGATGAAGATGATGAAGATGGGGATGATGATGATGGTGATGATGATGATTATGATGAAGATGGTGAGGATGATGATGAAGATGGTGATGATTATGATGAAGATGGGGATGATGATAGTGATGAAGATGATGAAGATGGGGATGATGAAGATGGTGATGATGATGATGGTGAAGATGGTGATGATGATGATTATCATGAAGATGGGGGTGATGATGGTGATGATGATGAAGATGATGAAGATGGTGGGATTGCTGTCAGTGAAAGTTTTCCAGCTTCCAGCTTTGATCCCAGAGAGACACTGTTAGGACTGATTCTATGCCTTCCATAAACGTGGCCCTTGACTGCGGGAAAAATTCCAGGGTCACCTGAGGGGGTTGACCCTGGCTGCGGAGCTGTCTGTGAAGCTCATAAGCAGACAGCCCAGCTCAGGAAAACCAGGTGGGTGGGGTGGGGCAGGACTGGGTGAAGAGAGGGTGAAGTAAAGGCAAACATCCCTTTCTGTGCAGCAGGATAAACAGAAGACATGGGAAAGGCTGCCACCCTGGAGCTGTGCACTAGCATGGTGCCGTCTGGTAGAACAGAGACCAGCTGGCCCAGGCTTCTAAACTCCCTAAGCCCCTTCCAGGCCCCTTCCAGGCCCCTTCCAGGCCCCTTCCAGGCCTCTGTCCCTCCACACTCCGCAACGGCTAGTTATTCTCCTATGCAAGCACTTCCGAAATCTGATGAAATGAGAATCACAGTATAGGTCCGGCAAGTCAGAAATGCTCAAAGAACAGGTGGACACAATGTAGGGAAAAGTCATTGGCAGGGAACTGGAAAAAACCCAGCCACATGATCCCGTAGTCAGGGAAGCATTAGAAGGACACAATGAGAAAAGAAAATTACAAACTTCAGTAGCAACTACTAAACTCGGCAACTAAAGTCGTCTGTCACCTTGACAACATCCCTTCCCCTGCCTTTAAGACAGAAAAGTAGCCAACAGGCCACTGCAGTCCAGTTGCTTGGGTCTTGGGAATGACTTCTTTCCCTCTATCCTCAGATGACTATTAACCCTTTTCACCTGAGTGAGTACACGGTGGCTTCCATGCTTGGCTTGCCTCCAGCGCCTGCCTCCATCACTTTAATGGTGCCTGTTGCCTTGAGAATATTTTTCTTTTCTTTTCTTTTCTTTCTTCCTTAGGACATTGTGAAAACCCCAAAACCTGTAGAGTATCCCCACTGATCTCCAGATAGTCTCAGTATTTCATCCAAGCAATTAAGTCAAGATTTATTGAGCATGTACTATGTGCCAGTCTTTAGAGCAGGTAGGAGAGCACGTGGTGAGCAGAACAGGTGTGTGCTCTGTGCGCTGTGCACGCCTGTCCTTCCTGCGCACGCACCTACAGCTATCCCCCAAACACACTACGCGGCAACTTTCCCTGATGACCTGTTTTCTGTCCACCGCCTTTCTTCATCCTTACTATTCTTTGCAAACGCCTTTCTTCTCACCCAAACTAACCCATAAGCCAGCCCAAGACATGGTTTCCTGCTCCTTTGATGTCCACTGACCTCTCAGCCTCCATGTATTTTCAGAAACCCCTGACATCCAACTGCTTAAAACACTGCTTTGCATTGCTGTTCACTGACTGCATTGTGTTTTCTCTCCCTCCGGCGCACTGTAAAAACTCCCTGAACACGGGCAGTCCTGTTGAACTGACTGTTCCGCAAGCATGCTGCAGAGCGTGTATTGCGGCAGATGTCGCAGGGGACACAGGCCCCAGGACTGTGTGTGCCTGTCACCCTCAGCCTCGTGGTAATGCAGATTCCCCTTCCTCATCTGCCAGAGCCGTTCTCATCTTTGTCGCCTCATTGCACAACCCCACATACAGTACAAGCAGATCTTACCCTTGTGTCCTTAAGATGCTTGTAATAGGCCACACAGATGGTCAGAAAATATGCTCCTAACTGTGTCTGGATAAGGCAGTGTGCACAGTGTTTTCAGGCAGAGAGCAGGGCAGTCAGCCCTCAGCCGAGTGTGGGCCAAAACTACTGGGTGAAATAACTGTCTCTCATCAGACATGACGGTACAATCCCAGCACTCAGGAGGCCAAGGCAAGAGGATCGTTAGTTCAAGGCCAGCCTGGAACATAGCAACACCTGTCTGAAATAAGTAAATTGTGTGTGTGATGAACATGGCCAGACTTTCTTTTTGCCCAGGTTTCCTAAATGACCTATTTATTATTTTATATTGCATTTCCATTGTATTATTTGTTATAACTAAGCTGGAAATGGTTTCAAGAATACAGGCCGAAACGTATAATTTACATACAAACATGATAGCGTTTTTATAAGCGTTTTTGACCTCCACACCAAGGGCACTGAACTGAGTGTCCTGGGACACTGAGGGACATGAACACCCAGGACCTGGCAGCTTAGAAATGTTTATTATAAAAGTTCATCTTTTTATAATAGGTTTTCTATGAATTGGATTTTATCTTCAGAGTTAGAATTAGTCCCGAGCTAAAACACCGTGTATGGTAAACACTGTGTATGGTCGATTTATATATCTTTACTTGTTGACATGCTTGTGGCGTATGTCTATTTGTTTGCACATGTGTGTGCTCATATGTGCATGCATGTTCATGTATGGGTACCGGAGATTGCTATCAGGTGTCTTCCTGTCACCCTCCACTTTCTGTTTTGAGCCAGGGTCTCCTCATTGAACCTGAAGCTCACTGCTGCAGCTGCCCCGGTCTGTGAATGGGATCCACCTGTCCCCCCCGCCACCCCCAGGGCGGGATTCAGGCACCTGGCCCCATACCGGCTGTTGTGCCGGCACTGAGGACCTGAACACAGGTTCTCCTGTTCTGGGGGAGACACTCCCCACTCCTGCCAGCCCCAGATGGAAAATGCTCTCGAGCCCGTCACAGTCTACGATCTCCGTAGGCCTGAAATCCAAGAACTAGCTCTTCCAACCTGTAGGGCAGGACTGTGCAAAATAATAACCACAGCGGAGCAAGCTGAAGAGAAGGAGGGGCTCTGCAGGTGTGCCGAGTGCCGTGCTGAAGGTTAACAAGTCTATACTATAAAGTCTATACTATAAAGTCTATACTATAAATTAGAAGGAGGAATTTGGATTGACCAAAAGAAGAAATGTATTCCAATCTGTCTGGGAAAAAAATGGTTTCTTTTGACTCTTGCCAAAAATATGCTTTCAAGTCGGAATGGAAAGAAGCTACTGTGCATTATTCATGGTTTTGTCTTTAAATGACTGATTTTCCCTCCCACAGCCTTCAGCTGTTGCTCCTATCACTTCTCATTCTTAACCTGAACTTCGTACAAGCACTGTGAGAAAAATTCTGCTTAATAAGTAACTTCAGGTTAAAAAGGACATTTAATACTTTTGCATCAGACACCTTTTAGGTTCTTCTGTGTAATAGACAACAGGGACCTTGAAAAAGTAAGACCAGACCTCAGAGAGCATATGAGATACAATGACACAGGCTCTTGCCAAGCCAGGCTTCTGTAGAGGGGAAGGGGGCTTTGGTTAGTGCCAGGCTTCTGTAGAGGGGAAGGGGTCTCTGGTTAGTGCCAGGCTTCTGTAGAGGGGAAGGGGTCTCTGGTTAGTGCCAGGCTTCTGTAGAAGAGCAAGTGGTCTCCAGTTAGTGGCATCTCATACTTTCAAGAAAACAAAGCAGTCTACGTTACAAAAGCTCACCCAGGGCTGGGGAGATGACAAAGCAGTGAAGAGCATTTGCCACTTTTTCAGAGGATCTGAGTTCAATTCTAGCACCCACATCAGATGTTCAAATGACCCTAACTTCAGATCCAGGGAGAGGTTAATAAATATTTTTAAAGCATCACCAGTGAAAAACCCAAAATTTTTCCCTGGAGTAAAATCTACCAAAAATGATGCAAGCTTCGAAGACCATCAATACACACACACAAAAATAATCAACTCTGGGTAAGAATCAATTGAAATAACAGGTGTAGATACAAAGTGTGATAGATGTTAAAATTTCCCATGAAGTAAATATAAATTAGGGATGAAATATATAAAGTAATAAAATAACAGATACATACAACCAAGCTGGTAGACCATCAAACATGATCAAGTAAATTAAAAAAAAAAAAAAAAAGAAAGAAAGAAACAGAAACAAAAGCTACTGTCAGGGTTTTTAAATTAAATGACTAGGTAGAATAGAAACAAAGAAAAATGAAGTGGCATAAAAGGTAGATGTTTAAAATTACAGGGAAAAAAGCTTTACAAATTTAGGAGACAGATAACACACTCTCATACACACACTCACACATTCTCTCTCTCACACACACAAAATGGTGACAGTAGATGGAGGAGACCCCAGGATGGGACTCAGGCCAGAGCATCACAGTAGCTGCTTCCTGTAGTAAATGGTGATTAGCACAGACCTACAGCTGAGCAATGTGCAGATCCTCGACACTATGGAGCATTCACCCTTAAGGCTGAGGGATGTATGTGGAAGAGGAGGCAGAAAGAATGAGAGCAAGAGGTGACAGACGACTCCACAGAAACAGCATCTCTACACACAAGGGGACTGACACACACACAAACTCACTGAGACTTAGACAGCACACACAAGACCTGCACATACTCAAACCAGACAAAATCCAGCACTGAGAAGGGGAGGAGGACACAAAGCCCCCATAACCAAGAAGCCCTTTGCAAGTGACGCCTGCTGGGAAAGGGAAGAGCAGTGTCCTCGAATGCAGTGTCCTCGGGTGTCTCAGCTGCTCCAGGAGGAGCTGACCAACACAAAATGGAGTCCATGGCTTCTGTGTACTTTTCCTCTTTTTTTTCTTTTCTCTTTCTAACTTCCTTCCTTCCTTCCTTCCTTCCTTCCTTCCTTCCTTCCTTCCTCCCTTTTTTTCTTTTTGTATTTTGTCTTATTGATTTTTTATTTTTAGTTCGTCTGTTTTGGTGTTCATTTTTTGGCTTCTAGTTTTATTTTTTTCTTTTTGAAAGAGAGAGGGGAGATGAAGTTGGGAGGGAAGAGAGGAGGGTAGGATCTGGGAGAAGTTAGGGGAAAGGAAAGAATATGATCAAAACATTGTATGAAAAAATTTAAATAAAAACATTTTTAAAGGATAGATGGAACATAGGAGAAGGATTGATATACAAATAATAAAAATCTTAAGAAAGAATTAAAAATATATAGGAGAGCCAACACTTGAAGAAAACAGATGAAAACACCACATTTGTCAATAAACTAAGGAAATATAAATATGTCAACTAGAATGAGTTAAAAACATAAAATAGATACATTACATTGAAACTGAATGATACTAGACAAATCTAAAAAGTAAAGAAAAATGAAGATGCAGACATTAGTGTGGAAACGTCACTTCACTGGCGGCTTTCATGGCGTTGGGGAGTTGGAAGGAACTACTCAGGCCAGCTGGGAATAGAATCAGCCTTACCTAGCTGTGAATCCTGTGAGTGTAAAATAAATACTACCTACCAGGATATTCCCACAATCGCGGCAGGAAGGTTGGGGGAGTAGCCAACTGCTTTCTGATTGGATTTAAGGCCCTCTCCTTAAGATGGAACTCACACTTGCCACTTTCTTTAAACATTTATTTGAACACATGACATACTAAGATTAGTGACCTGTACCTAAATGTTTTATTCTACCAAACTTTCTAAAATAGCATTTTGGATACATTTGTAATGCAAAAAGAGAGGCTTGTGTGTGTATGTCTATGTAGAAAACTAGAAAATAAAACTGTCCTGGTTTCTGATCCTTACTTTTGCCCTTCTATTTAACTTTATGAAAGAAAAAAGGAAAGACTTTTTTTTTAAATGTCTTTTTTTCCTCATTTATTTATTTTATTCACTTTACTTCCTTGTAGCTCCTTCTGTCTTCCCCTCCCAGTCCTAACCTCTCTCTCTCTCTCTCTCTCTCTCTTTCCTCCTCCCTCCCCCTTTCCATTTTCCTCAGAAAAGAGGAGCTCCTTTTCCCATCCACCCCAGCTCATCAATTTGCATCAGAACTGAGCCTGTCCTCTTCCCCTGTGGCCTGTCAAGGCAGTTCCAACCAGGGGAAAGTGATCACAAAGCTGACAAGTGAGTCTGTGTCTGATACAGATCCCACTTCCTTATCTGAGGACCCACATGAGGCCTGAGCTGCCCATCTGCTACATCTGTGTAGGGGGCCTAGGTCCAGTTAGTTCATGCATGGTCCTTGGTTGATGCTTCAGTCTCAGAAAAGCCCTCTGGGCCCTGGTTAGTTGGCTGTGTTGTTTTTCTTGTAGATCTCCTGCCACTTCCAGGGTAGAAGATACAATTGAAGAACTCAATACATCATTCAAAGAAAATGTTAAATCTAAAAAGCTCCTGACACAGAACATCCAAGAAATCTGAGACACTATGAAAAGACCAAACCTAAGAATAATAGGAATAGAAGGAGAAACCTCCCAGCTCCAGGAAATATTTTCAACAAAATCATATAAGAAAATCTCCCCAACCTAAAGAAACTTACAGAATACCAAATAGATTGGACCAGAAAAGAAAATCACCCTGCCACATCATAATCAAAACATTAAATGTACAGAACAAAGAGAGAATATTAAAATCTGCACGGGGAAAAGACCAAGTCACATATAAAAACAGACCTATCAGAATTACTCCTGACCTCTCTCATCAGAAACTCTAAAAGCTAGAAGGGCCTGGACAGACATCTTACAGACACTAAGAGAGCACAGATGTCAGCCCGGACTACTATACCCAGCAAAACTTAATGAGCATGGGGAAGAAAACAAGATATTCCAGGACAAAACCAAATTTAAACAGTACCTATCCACAAGTCCAGGCCTACAGAAGAAACTACCAGGAAAACTCCAACCTAAGGAGGCTAACATCACCCAAGAAAACACAGGAAACAACCCACAGCTGCCAACCAAAAGAAAGGAAGCACACATACTCTGCTACCACCAACATCAAAATAACAGGAAGTAACAACTGGATATTACTATCTCTCAGCATCAATGACCTCAACTCCCCAATAAAAAGACACAGGTTAGCAGAATGGATATGAAAACAGGACCCATCTTTCTGCTGCATACGAGAAACACACCTCAGCAATAAAGATAGACATTGCCTCAGAGTAAAGGGCTAAAAAAAGGCGGGGGAGGTCAAGCAAACAGAACCAGGAAGCAAGCTGGAGTAGCCATTGTAGCATTGTAGTATCTAATAAAATATACTTTCAACCAAAATTAATCAAAAGAGATGGAAAAGGACACTTCATATTCATCAAAGGGAAAACCACCAAGATGGCATCTCAGTTCTGAACATTTATGCCCCAAATGCGAGGGCACCCACATTCATAAAATGTTACCAAAGCTTAACTCACACATCGAACCCCACGCATTAGTAATCCCTTCTGCCCAATGGATAGGCCTCAATAGACGACCAGATACACTAACTCTATTAGAAGAGAAAGTGGGGAAGAGCCTTGAACTCATTGGCACAGGGGACATCAGCTCAGGCTCAACATAACACCAGATACACACTTGTCACTTTTGAGAATCCAATACTCTTTGCAGCTCAGTGTCCAAATGGGTTCCCTAGTAAGGGGAACAGAGGCTGTCTCTGACATAAACTCAGTGGCTGTCTCTTTGATCACCTTCCCCTGAGTGGGAAACAACCTTACTGGGCCACAGAGAAAGAAAATGCAGCCAGTCCTGATGAGACCTGATAGACTAGGGTCAGCTGGAAGGGGAGGAAGACCTTCCCTCTTAGTGGACTTGGGGAGAGGCATGGGTGGAGATGAGGGAGTGAAGATAGAATTGGGAGGAGATGAGGGAAGGGGATACAGCTGGGATACAAAGTGAATAAACTAATTAATATAAAAAAATAAAAAAATTTAAGAGTCCAACAACCCATGGGGTAAGTCCTGGGCCCCAGAGGAGAGCCTAGTACAATTATTCCATTAAACGGACCTAGCATTAAACTGATTCCAAAGGACTTATCATACACAGATCAACGTATAGCTCAGACTTCCTCAGAGAAGTTTGGTTTTATAGTGAATATTGATTAATAATACAGAGGCCCATAACTGGCCAACACGCAGAGAATAAGAGATTTCAGAATGCTCAGCCCTCAGCAGACGTCCGTATCACAGCCCTCCCTCCCAGGGCTCGGGATCGTTGCGGGGGGAGCAGAAAGACTGTAAAAACCATAGGTAGTCTGTGACTACAGGGCAGCAGTGTCCTGACACGGCAGCTGCACACACACTGACAGCTGCTGTGACAGCGTGGACCAGATGTGCGCAGTCTCAGCACGGAGGAGGGAGGCGGCCGTGAAGTCCCAGCCCTGGCCGACAAGCTGTTGGCAGTGATGGCGGCCGGGAGGAGGAGGAGAGTCAGTTTTCTGCACAGATGGGGCCCTTGAGAAGTTACCCCAGATCTAGTAGACTCTCTTAAGGAGAGGCTCCTGCGCCCACGCTCCTGGCTGCTATGGGGTCGCAGTTGGGCTTGTGCTCCCCAACTGGAAATTTGAACTAAACAAGAGAAGCGACTATTTAGCTGTTGAACACAAGGCATGTAAGGACGATGGCTCCTAAGGAAGGAGAAAAATGGGATGGATCGTACAAAACAGTCCAGGTTCTGAGGAGAAGAGATTCTCAGAATACAGGCAGAGGGAGGAGGAGCCCTCCGGCGGAGCTCTCTGAGTTTAGAAGTGTTCACAGTCCATAAAGGCTGGAAGGACAGGACCCCGGGGTGGGGGGCACACAGAGCAGGAGCTTCCAGCACAGGCAGCACCCTCTTGAGACCTTGCCGACTTGCAGTACGTCACTGGGGAAGCCCGAGGGGAAGGTGGGCAAGCACTTGAAAACAAAGCAGGTTGTTTCGGGTTTACACAGTCTCCAAGGTACAGAGAACATTTACCGGTGACTAAGATATTTAGTAGAGGACTGTCAGTATTTATAGAGGAATGTCACACTTGACCAGGAAAGCCCAGAGTGAAAGGGTATGCTCCATCCACTCTAGTGGTTTTTAAAAGGCTTTGAAAAGAACGAATTAGTCTACAAAGACCTTAACAGCCTACTAGAATAGAAAACAATAACAAATAAAATGTAGCATTCAATAAAGTAAGGGCTACAGTACTCAGCAGCCAAGGAGAATGTACCTCAAAGCCCAAAGACAAGCCAGCTGCTAGCACAGGCTCAGATCGACAGACTGATAGACTGTAACTAGACAACAGACAACAGCGATGATGTGGATCAGCTATGTCCACATACTGAAAAGAAAGATGGCAAGGATATAAGAAGAAAAGAGATTGTTTCGGCTCTCTCTATATGTCATATAGCTGTGATAAAACACCTGTGTCCTGATTTGTTTCCCACGGCTGTGATAAATGCCACGGCCAAAAGCAACTTGAAGAGAAAGGGATTTACTTGGCTTACACTTCACATTATAGGCAGAGTCATCTGTGGAGGCCAGGGTAGGAACTCAGCGCAGGACCCTGGAGGCAGGAGCTGAGGCAGAGGCCATGGAGGGTGCTGTTCACTGGCTTGCTGCCGTGGCTTGCTCAGCCCAGGGATGGTACCACCAGAGTGGGCCTTTCCCCATCCTTCATCAATCAAGAAAGTGCCCGCACAGACTTGCCTACAGACCGGTTCTATAGAAGCCTCTCAGCTCAGACCCCTTCTTTCCAAATGTTCCTAGCTGGTGTCAAGTTGACAGAAAACTGAGTTGACAACTTAGGAGATGCAAGGTTGATTCTGACTCATGGTCTCTCAGAAGTCTCTCGCTGAATCTGGAGGTCTTTGTTCGAGAAGACAAATTTGAGAGGAAGAGGATGGGGCAGAGCTGACCTTCAAGCCACTCCCTAGCGGCCCCTCCCACAGGTAGGCCATCACCTAGCTTTGAAGGAAGAACCAGTCAGTGGATTCACTGAGGAAGTTAGCACAGTCATGATCTGATTGCCTCTTAAAGGTTGCCAACAGCCTCAGACCAAGCCTTCAGTGGGTCCGGAGAAGATTCAATGCCCTAATTATAACGGAAATTAAAGATTAAACAACAAAGACATGAACCAAACTAAAGTTTTAGGAACAAAAACATAGTATCTCAAATTACACTCTTGAACAGAAAAAAGATCAAGGAATCTGAAGTCATCGATAAAATCTTCTTAAAGGTAAAGAACAGGATCTGGTGAATGACTGAGCAGGTAAAGGTGTTTGCTGCCAAGCATAACGACCTGAGTTCAATCCCCAGGCTCTTCTGGATGAGGGCTGTGACTCCCACAAGTTGTCTTCTGGCAACTTGTTTGTACTCTGGCACATGTGTGCCCCACCCCTCCACATACACAACACAGAAATAGATGTAATTTCAACCTAAAATAATAAGCAGAACTACAATAACCAGTTCGAAAATAAAGCCAGTCTGACATGGGCTGGAGAGCTGGCTTGTGGTTAAGAGAATACGCTGCTTTTCCGGAGAACCAGCGTTGGGCCCAGCACCCACATCAGGCAGCTCACAATCACTGCAACTCCAGCTCCAGTGACCGATGCCCACACCTGTGGCCTTTGCAGGAATCTGTACATACTCAATATCTAAAACAATAAAGACAAAATTTAAAAACCCTCTAACATACTTCTAATGCTTAGTTCTGTGCATGTGTGCATGCCTCTGTGTGTGTGTGTGTGTGTCTGTGTGTGTATGTTTGAGACAGGGTCTCAGATAGCATAGGCTGGCCTTAAGCTCAAATTCACTTCGTACTCAGGTGGCCTTCAGTTCCTGATGCTCAAGTGTTGGGATTACAGACATGTGTTACTACTCCAGGCCTGAGACATCTCAGGGATGGGATGTGACTTACACTTTTCCCGGTGGCTCCCGAGCTCCCTCTAGTGAAACTTGGGTCTCTTATTCTTCATAGTCACCAACTAAAGGAATTGTAGATCTAGAGCTCCTGAAAGCCAACCCCGTGAAAGATTTGACGCTGCACCATCCCCTCTTTAGGAAAGGGGTGTTTGGGTGGAAGCTGGAAAACAGATGCAGGCTGGCCCATTGAAAACACACCTCAGGATTCCTGGAAAAGTGGTAGCATAAAAAGTAAAAGTTTCCAGAGAGAAACAGAGCCCATCAGGGCTTCTCGGCTCCCCTTGAATAGCTGGGCTGCATAGTGAACAGAGGCTCAGAGGAGCCCCTAGTCCTGCAAGATCACCTGGAGGGGCCAGGTCAGACATTACAGTGCACACTGCTCCAGAAAGTTCTGTCCTAACCCTTAAGGAAGATCAGAAGAAGAGAGAGGGCAGCCTGAGGGGTCAGCTGAAGTACATAGCTGTCCGGAGGCCCGGGCACACATTCTTCATCATCACACAGGTAAGTGCTGGTCCTTAATGACATCAGAGCCACTTTTTAGGACATTTGCGGAGACATCTTTGTTCCTAAAAGACTTTGAGCTGATGATGGCATTCCTGTTATTTAAACTTCCAGTGGACTTGGTTGCCTTCTTTCAGTTGAGCAAGCTGACCTACTGTGCAGCTGCCCTCATCTTCCTTTCTTTTGTTAAATACTGAGGGCACCTCTGACCCTGCGCTTCCCAGCCCTGCGCTTCCCAGCCCTGCGCTTCCCTGTCCCTGCACTTCCCAGCCCTGCACTTCCCAGCCCTGCTCTTCCCTGTCCCTGCGCTTCCCAGCCCTGCACATCCCTGTCCCTGCACTTCCCAGCCCTGCACTTCCCAGCCCTGCACTTCCCAGCCCTGCACTTCCCAGCCCTGCGCTTCCCAGCCCTGCGCTTCCCTGTCCCTGCACATCCCAGTCCTGCACTTCCCAGCCCTGCACTTCCCAGTCCTGCACTTCCCAGCCCTGCACATCCCTGTCCCTGCACTTCCCTGTCCCTGCACTTCCCTGTCCCTGCACTTCCCTGTCCCTGCACATCCCTGTCCCTGCACATCCCTGTCCCTGCACTTCCCAGCCCTGCACTTCCCTGTCCCTGCACATCCCAGTCCTGCACTTCCCTGTCCCTGCACTTCCCTGTCCCTGCACTTCCCAGCCCTGCTCTTCCCAGCCCTGCACTTCCCAGCCCTGCTCTTCCCAGCCCTGCTCTTCCCAGCCCTGCACTTCCCTGTCCCTGCACATCCCTGTCCCTGCACATCCCAGTCCTGCACTTCCCAGCCCTGCACTTCCCAGCCCTGCACTTCCCTGTCCCTGCACATCCCTGTCCCTGCACATCCCAGCCCTGCGCTTCCCAGCCCTGCACTTCCCAGCCCTGCACTTCCCAGCCCTGCTCTTCCCAGCCCTGCGCTTCCCAGCCCTGCACTTCCCAGCCCTGCACTTCCCAGCCCTGCGCTTCCCAGCCCTGCACTCCTTCAACCAGAAGAGTGTATGGTGTTCTGAAGCAGGACTTTCTGGTCTCTTTGAAGGCTCAGTTGAGTCATGTGATGCTTTGCTAGAAGCTGGCTCATGAGAGGGCACACTGATGTTCTGCTGTGAGCTGTTTCATATGAGGGCATGACTTTGGTCAGCTGAGAACATCCTTGGGTGGACTCTGAGGAGAGGACATATATAGGAGACCACAGACAGTGAGGCAATGCTGTTTGGATCGACACCGCCATGCTGGTCTTCCTGCTTTGACATTTGACTTCGCAGAGAGAAACATTTCAGGGACCTTCTCAGGGCAATCCAACTGAGCCTTGTGGCTTTCACTGACTTGTCCTGATCTTCTGAATTGTGCTGAATCATGTTGCTGCTTGGTGTTGGCCTTTGGACTGGACTGCTGGTATCCGGACAGCAAAGAGTGGACTCACCCAAGGAACTACTTCTAAAAAGGTCTACGACCTCCTTTACCTCATAACCTTCTTTCTCCTCTACCTCTAGTGGGTGGACGGGAGGTAGAAGTGTTGAAGAACCTTAAATAAAGTATGTTTAATGAAAAACCTAATCCTACAGTGTTCTCTTTCTGATGCAGAGAATGGTGAGTTGGAAAAGAGGAAAGAGAAAGCATGTGCAGTCAAGTCCAGCACTCTGCTCTGGCCATGCCTTTGAGCTGTCTGCCTGGGAGACATAGTTTCAAGTGCATGGTTTGATGCTAGACCCTGACAGGCCAGGTCTGCAGGTTGAATGGTAAAGGAGTCTATACAGGGGATGGTACCATCAGAACAGGGAAGGACACACTGATCTGAATTTGGTGTTTTTTATAATGTTAGTATTTAAATTCCTGGGAATTAGTAAGACTGTTTTTGAAGCTAGCTAGCATTCGAAAGTGAGAGGAGAGACACAGAACTGACTCCAGAAGAATGCTAATATAAAGGAATGGCGAAGATGGAGACACTAAGTTATAAGATGGGAGACAACCTGTGAAGGCAAAGGCGGTGGCCACCATCCCTCCGAGTGCCCATAAAGTTGAACAAGTGGCTAACAACAACCGAACCAAGAAATCTGGGCACAGGGCTCTTTTCTGAGACTGATACTCCGACCAAGACCATGCCTGGAGATAACCCAGAACTCCTGCTCAGATGTAGCCCATGGCAGCTCAGTCTCCAAGTGGTTTCCCTAGTAAGGGACATGAACTCATGGTCTGGCTCTTTGATCATCTCCTCCTGAGGGGTGAATAGCCTTGCCAGGCCACAGAGGAAGACAATGCAGCCACTCCTGATGAGACCTGATGGGCTAAGGTCAGATGGAAGGGGAGGAGGACCTCCCCTATCAGTGGACTTGGAAAGGGGCATGGGAGGGGATGAGGGAGGGAGCTGCAGTTGGGATACAAAGTGAATAAATTTCCAGATGCTTGAGAGAGAGAAGGGACTGTAGAGGTAAAGGCCGGAATGAGTAGAGAAGGTGACGAGAGAAGTAATGGAGAAAGAAAGACAAAATGCTGCTTTTTTTTTTCTTATATGTTGACTCTGTATCTGAATCTGTAGCTGTGACATAAAAAAAGGAAAGGGGAATTGTTCTGGAGGAGGGTGGTCAGAAAAGGAGGGGAAGAGGGACAGAAGAGATGGGTAGGTGAACACAAAGAAATACAAGCAAGACACAATCACACACACAATCTGTATGCTAACTAAAACAATGATATAACAAGCATAGTAGCTGGAGGAGGAAGAAAACTCAAAATTGAGAAAAAGCCCAAGTAACCAGAGCTCAATGAGCCAGCTGGAGGTGCGCACCCTGGAGCGGAGGGTGGATGAGACCCAGGCTTGCTTCGCCGCCAGGCTCCTGCACATGGAGAAATTCGGCTCGAAAGCTACTGCAACACAGAATTGCAGGTGGGTTTTCTACCTATAGTCTTCTGCTGACCTCTGTTTAAATTAAGAGCTTATTTAAAATCGTAAACACTGAATTGTTTTGTGTGCCTTCAGAACACGGTGGCTCACACCGATAATTCCAATGCTCAAGACAAAGATGTAGGAGGTGTGTCTCACGTTTGAGGGCAAACTGTTTGTATAGTGAGTTTCAAATCAGTAGGTCTACACAGAGAGACCCTGTCTCCTAGAATACCAAAACAAAGAAAAGCCACCCATCCAGTTCACGGAGAGTGCCACATTGCCGATTGGCGCCACCTAGCGTAATGTCTGTGTCTCAGATCAATATTTTGACTTGTGCTGCATTTTTCAGCTTATGAATCAGCACACATTGAAATAACTGAGAACTTAAACACCTAAAGCTGCTACCTTGTAACACGAGACTAATTCCTCATTGGCTCACAGCACTGGATGCAACGCTGGACACAGCCGGGATGCGTGTTTAGAACAGTACTGCGCACTGTTAGTGGAGCATGGCCACTAGGCTGTGGTGATGCTAGCCTTTAAGAAAATATCAAAGCCACTGTATTGAAACTCAGAACGACTTGCACTTTTTAAAGTGAATAAGAATAAACTATATTTATATTTGTGAATTCAGGAGGAAGGGGAATGAGCTGCTTAGAGTCTGGGGGCCTGGGCTTTTGATTTTGTGCAAAGATGGGCTCTGGGATAAGAAGAAAGTTTAGAGCTGGGTGTAGCAGGGCACCAGTAACCCCAGCGCTTGGGAGACAAAGGGAGAGGTTCCAGTGGGTTCAAGGCCAGCCTGGTCCTGCATTCTGAATTTCAAGTCAGCCATATAGAGTGATACCCTGTCTCAAAGGAAGACAGAGAGAGGGAGGAAGGGAGGGGGAAAAGAGGGAATAAAGGAGGAAAGGAAGGAAGGAAGGAAGGAAGGAAGGAAGGAAGGAAGGAAGGAAGGAAGGAAGGAAAGGAAGGAAGGAAAGAAGGAAGGAAGGAAAGAAAGAAGGAAGAAAGGAAGGAAGGAAGGAAGGAAGGAAAGAAGGAAAGAAAGAAGGAAGGAAAGAAGGAAGGAAGGAAAGAAGGAAGGAAGGCAGGAAGGAAGGAAGTTGAGAAGGAGTGAACAGAAGAAAGATTTTTACTGTAATGTGAGGTAGGGTGTGGACACAGCACAGTCAGGGTCCTGTTTCATGGTTCTGGATTATTCATATGAAATACAAGATCACATATTTATTTTGAACTCTAGCATAAAATCTAATAGTTTTGAGTGGCTGTGATAGAAACAGCTTTTCTCTATTTTTGTAAATCAGGGGAGGGTGCAAGCTGTCATAAATTATGCAGTTGTGTTTCCCAAATTTGGGGGAAATGCAATGGTCAGTATGCCCAGGTACAATGGACAAGCTTTCCCTGAGAAAACCACCATCATGTTTGTGGCCTCTCCCTTGCCAGGTGAGTGTAATAAGTTTTTAAGAGTATTTGACATATTCTCCTTATACATGAAGTAGGATCATAGGTGTTTGGTTCTGGAAATGTAAAAAAAAAAAAATTATATGTTTGGGCATATGCCTGCATAACGTGTACCATGTGCATGCCTGAAACTTTTGGAGGCCAGAAGAGGATGTCAGAGCCTTTGAAACTATAGTCACAGACAGTAGTGAGCAGCTGTGTGGATGCTGGGAATCAAACCCGGGTCCTTTGGAAGCACAGTCAGTGCTTAACCACTGAGCCATCTCCTTAGTGCCTGGAGTCATGTTCATTTTAAAATCACACTTCCTTGTTTGTTTAGTGTGTGTGCATGTGTGTGTGTGTGGATGCCACAGGGCATGTGAAGAGCTCAGAGGACAAACCTACACGTGTAGAAATCCTTTTTCTCCTTCCACCATGTGGCGCCCAGGCAGGTTAGACAGCAGACATCTTTGCTCACGGAGTTATCTCAGTGAGATAGCTTAGTTGTTTGAAGCAGGAAAAAGAAAAAGGTGTTATTGCTATTTGAGACTAGAGAGGAGGGCCTGTGATTTATAAATACTTTGACAGAATATCTGAGCATTTCTAGCAATTCTAGGGTAGACTAGCAGAGGGCAATATAAATCCCCCAAAGCAGGCAAAAACCAGTAACCACCTCTCACTTGGAAAAAACAGCCTGTGTGAAAATACCCCCATTGCAGCATCATGAAAGAACTACACACTACCTTTAAAATACAGAGGAATATAAAAAGGCTCTATGGCTTGCCAGAGTTGGCCACACGTGGATTTGAATTTGTTTAATGATCAGTTAGATGAAAAGATGAGAATTATATTGAGTTTGGTGCCAGGAAACACAGCAGCAGTCATCAAGTATGTTTACCAAGTACCACGTGTCCAGTGGGAAAATACTGTAATAAAACCTGCTGCTTTTTACAATTGATGCATAGTGATTATACACACACACAGAGATATACCTGGTCAAAAGCAGGGAAGAAGCCATGTTGAGAGGGGAAGGGTACAAGAGGTTGGGGGGGGGGATGGAGAAGAAGAGGGGAGTGGAGGATCAACAGAAACAAATTAGGTTTGAAAATGCCATAGTGAAACCGAACACAGTATATGCTAATTACAGATTTCATTTTGAAAAGAGCTGTTGCAGGCATTGTATAAGCAACGCTGGGTGCCAGTGCGAGGGCTCAATGGATAATGCGCTAAGCCTGGCTGTTGTGCTCAGATTTCCACATGCAGGGCATGGCATGCCTGCCCCGAACCCTGAACCCACCCAAAATTAATTAATTAATTTTTAAATAGTTTTTTTTTTAAGAATAAAAATGAGAAAAACCTGTAATCCCAGTGTTCAAGATGCAGAGGTAGAGGACGTACAGTTCAAGGACAGCCTTGGGGAGGGGGGAGAGAGAGAGAGAAAGAGAGAGAGAGAGAGAGAGAGAGAGAGAGAGAACACCTAAAACAAACCAATGAAAATGGGGAAGTGAATAAGACACCGCAGGTACAGTGGCACACACCTGTGATCCCAGCACTCTGGGAGACAGAGGCAGGTGTGTCTCTGTGAGTTTGAGGCCAGCCTGGTCTACAAAGTGAGTCCAGGACAACCAAGGCTACACAGAGAAACCCTGTCTCTAAAATTATAAAAATAAAATAAAATGAAGTAAGATATCTCATATACATTTTAATGTGTCAATAGTCTGTATGTTTCCGGGTGTGGTGGTACACATGGAAGTCACAGCTGCTTGGGAGACAGAGGCAGGAGGAATCCAGGGCCCAGTCTAGTGACAGAGCAAGACCCTATCTCGAACAACAACAGAAAATCACTTGTCACTTTAGCTGCGTACATTACGCAGAATGCACATAGTCTAATAAATTATTTGCATATACTTTATCTTTACCAGGTAAAACATAGCCTAATATTTAAAAAAAAAATTATTCACTGTTACATGAAATTCACATACCCGAACATTCTGTAGCTTTGTTTGCTTCCTCAGGCAAGACTTAAAAATGGAGACTCTGACACGCACTGTAGGCTGGTCTTCAAAGCTTTTCATGTTCCCTCTGTGCGAAGGGCTTGCCACGTCTGTGGGACCCTCACTCCTCTCCTGCCATCGCGCCTCCCGGACAGCCTACACGCTTCCCCTTGTCATCAAAACCACCTTTTCGCTTGGGCAGTCCTCTTGGCCTGGGACATGTTGAAGCCCCTCCCTTATCTGTCCTGATATTACTTATGGCCACTTTACCACGTGATCACAGTTTCTCTTGGGCTTTTAAAGTCAAATTTATAGTAAGTAATTATAAGTAACAATGCATTTCTTCAACACTAGTGAGACCACGCAATCTGCATAAAAGTAGCCTCAGTGCACAGAAGGCTGGTTCTATGTTTAGTGCTCATGCCTGTATGTGTGCACATGTGTTTATACTTGTGTGTATAAATGTCTATTTATTGTGTGTGTAATCACGTGCACACATGTATACAGGAATATATGTCTGTATATATGTTTGCATGTGAGTTCATATGTATGCATATATGTGTATGTGTACATCTATGTGCATGGGTTTGTGTGCCTGTGTGCACATGTGTGTTGTGCATGAGTGTATTTACATGTGACTATATGTGTGTACATGTGATGGGTATGCCAGCATGTTTATGTATGCTTATACATGTTTGTGTGTGTGTCAATATATGTGTATATGTGTATGTGAACGTGCATGCTATTGTGTTTATACATGTGTGTACACAAATGTATGCTTGTATGCATGCTTATGTGTGTATATTTGTGTGTATGCATGTCAACACATGTTCATGAGTATATGCATGCATAATTGTATATATACATGTGTGCATGTGTATGTATGAATGGTTGTATGTATGCATACCCTTGTGTGCAGATGTGTCCATGTGCATATATGTGTAGGCATACACATGTATGTTCTTGTGTTTGAGTACATATGAGTGCAACATGGGAGTATACAACTACTTGGGTATGCATGCGTGTGCATGTATGTGTGCACGTGTATTTGCATGTTCAGTTTTGGGGCAGAGCTGTTCTCTTACTCTCAACCCTTTGAGAGAATCACAAAGGCTTAGGCGCCAGTGTTTTGTGACGTAATCTCTAGTCAGTTAACCAAATCTCTGTCAACCACGTTCACGTGTGAGCAGGCAACTCTGGGGTGTGCAATGGACTTGTGTCACAAAAAATGTGAGAGGCAATGCCGGGCTATGAAATGAGTTCTTCTGTGACAGCGCGTGTGAGCATGTGTGTAAGCGTGAGCGGAGGTCAGGGAAGACGACACTGGGCGCCCTACACTCTGTTTCCCTGAGACTTGCCCTGAGCCAAAGGCAACGCTCTTTTGGTGAGACTGGCCAGCAGGTCCAGGGCCCGGCCTGTGTCAGTGACCCTCAGTGCTGGGTCACAGGCTCACCCTGGAGCACGTGGCTGTGCCCAGTCAGTAATTTGTAGGCACTGGAGAGTGAGCTTGGCTCTTCATGCTTGCGCTGCAGGCAAGTACTCTTCCACGCGGAGGAAGCCTTCTCCTCAGCCCTTGTAGCGAGTTCTTGGCTTGTCAGGACTGCAGTGAGACCCTGTCTCAAAAATCCAAAGGGGAGAAAGGAGGGGTGGGTGGGAGTGACAGAGGAAGGCGCTAAGCCTCGGGTGGTTTTAAAGGTTAGAGAGGGGGAAATGTGCAGATTTTCAAACAAAAAGCGGGGCTAAGGCTGGGCAGGGTGGCACACACCTGAACTCCCACCACATGAGAGGCGGAAGCAGGAGTGGCAGGGAGTTTGTTAGGGAGCATCTCCACGGCACCCGGTAAAGGACAGAACAGTCAGGGCTAGCACTGCCTCCTCCCACCATGGCTTCCCCATTAGCAAGCCCTACAGGGAACACGATCTGGCTGTGCACCATTCATTGAGATCATCTCAGCCACTGCCGACAATTTGTAACTTGGTGCCCTTGACAGTTCTTCAATTGCCATTATCGAAAGGACTCAGACTCAAACAAAGGCCAAGAAACAAGCCCAGGACACACATACTATAAGACCTGGAGTCTCACTGCTCAGGAGCTCAGGATTGCGCCCTACCCAGGAACTCTCACAGACCACAACTCGATGCAAAAGCAAGAGGTTTTATTGCTATCGAGATAGGGTCGCCCCTCCAAAGACAGGAGACGACCCTGAACATGCAAAGCACAGGGCTTTTATACCTGAAAATCAGATCACTTTTGCGTTATAGTTTACAGCTGGTTGTAGGTAGTTTACGGCTGGTTATAGTTTACAGCTGGTTGTTTCTCAGAACAGTTCACCCCGCCCTTCAAGAGCTCTCTGCACCTGGCTTCAATTCAAAGAATCACAGTTGTTTTTTCTCATTCCCAGGTAGTCCCTCAATACAGTAGGTTGAGGGCTCAGCAAAAAAGGCAATCGTGTTTACAGGCCAAGTGATCTTCAATTATTTAAAGCCACTCACTCCACTTATCTAGGTATTAATAGAACTCTCAGCCAATAGACATCAAATTAAAGCAGGAGGTTAGATCATGAGCATTCATTGTTCCAGAAAGGTTTTAATCTGGTTCTGGCTTCTTGTGCCCACCCCCAGTCCCCACATCCATGGGGGAGAGCGTCCTCCAGCTCAGGCATTACCAGAAACTCTGCTCTATGGACATCCATCAGCTGAGCTGAGCTCAGTGTGGAGAAGCACAGGTGAGTTTGGTTCTCGAGACCCTGACGACAGCTCAGTCACCTGTAATTCCAGGTCCAGGTTGTCTGGCATACTCGCCTGGACCCCATGGGCGCCCACACTCCCACATGAGCACATGTACATGCAGAGAGGCACGCCCAGGTACACAGTTTTAAAAGCTGTGCTGGCCCCACATCTGTAAGCAGCTCGTGTGCACGGGTAATTTTCAAATTCCTGTCTCCAGATTAGATCTCTTCCTTGAAGCCAGGCGTGTACATTCCGCTGGCTTCTCCACCCTCCATTTGAAAGGCTGCTCTACATTTCAGAACAAACAAGATTAAAGGGAACTGCACATTTCTCTCCTCCAAGGTTGTCTTCACTGCCTCAGCAAATAACAAGCCTGTTTCTGAGACAGTAGGAAACCACGGAGGCCTTTGTTGCTCTTGTCCTCCATCGCATTCCATACCACCTTGGCTGGCAAATGGAGTCAGCTTAACCTTCAGAATATCCATATTAGCAAGGTTCCACAGTCTGCCTACCGCCTGGCCCAGGGGACCACCATCTCCTGCCCCTGTTTTAGAGCAAGGATCTCTGCACCTTTCAGGTCTCCCACAGTGTGTGACTGCCCTGTGGCCTCAGCAGCTGCACTCTAAAACTATCCTATTTTCCCTGAGACCAAGGTTCTTCACAGCTACCTCAGCCTGGGATTAACAGGTCCGTTCCTAGGACAGGAGGTATTCCCTGATGTGTGACTTTGACTTAAGAACTCTTAGCCTTCTTGATTTTTCTTAAAACGTGCCACAATCTAAGCGTTTTCCATCTGACTTGTCTTGTCCTGCCTCTGTCCTTCCTTGGGGCCAGACCTGCCTGGAAGTAAGAAGGCTCACAGCCTGTTCTGTCCCCCGCCCCTTGCTAGGCTTCCCACAGATGGCTCCCTTCCCAGGCTCAGTCATCCTGGCTTTCTGGAGGACCCAGACTCACAGCCTCCTAGTGGTTCTATTTCCATAACCACAGTCCCCAGGACTCATCACATGGTAGCCAGACATCACCAAATGAAAACTAGCTCTTCACCAGGTCTGCAGGTACTGCACCACTGCCCTGCCGCTCCCAGCCCCTCCCATCAGCTACGGAAGTCTTTTAGCCACGAGTTGATCCATCAACCACGCTTGCATGCCTTTGCACAGACCTTCCTCTGGGATGCCTCTGTTCACACATGTATTTCCGACACCCCCCTTTCAGGTCTGTCATTCTTCATCCTCCTGTTCAGCTTTATTTTTCTTTCTGGAATTTCATTCCAATTTAACACAGCGTGCCTTATTTCTGTGCATTTGTCTTCTGCCTTTACCACAGCCTTCCAAGTCCCCAGCATGTAGGCTACTCAACAAACGTTGAATGTGTAAATGAACAAATTCTTGGTAAAACCATTTCTAAGGTTAACTTTTAAAAATACTTCATATACCCAAGTTTGCTTTGCAACATCTAAGTTTTCTGAGCCGGCTGGAGAGACCCTCAGAGGCTGAGGGCCCTGGGCTGGGCGGAGAGCTGGCTCCGTGGTTACCAGCGCTTGCTGCGCTGGCCCACCACCGAGCTCAGTTTCTAGAGCCACAGGCAGTTCACAGTGTCTGATGCTCTCTTCTAGCCTCCTCAGGCACTAGTGCACACACATCCATTCAGAAAATACTCATACACCTAAAATAAAAAATAAAACATTTTCTTAAAATTGAGGGCATGCTGAGAAGTGGTGGTGCATGCCTTTAACCCCAGCACTCAGGAGGCAGAGGCAGGTGGATCTTTGTGAGTTCCAGGCCAGCCTGGACTCTAGAGCAAGTTCAAGACAGCCAGGGCTACACAGAGAAACCCTGTCTCAGGCATGTGCACAGGGAGGCGGATGCTTGGGTCTTCCTCTTGTTCTCTG
This sequence comes from Rhombomys opimus, assembly GCA_010120015.1. NCBI lineage: Eukaryota > Metazoa > Chordata > Mammalia > Rodentia > Muridae > Rhombomys > Rhombomys opimus. The sequence goes on from REGO01000310.1 coordinate 1,846,821, forward strand.
CACATGAAATTATGTTGCAGTTTTGTAACACAAAAGTTCAACTTATCACTAGCTTGTTGACAATGAAATGTGAAATGACATTTTGTGTCTCAAGGAAGCTCAGCCCAGAGTTAATTTGCAAGATTCTAGCCAGGACAGAGCTGAATGCCAAGGGAGTGAAGACTGTCTCTGACTCTCAAGACCATAAGTGACTCCAGGGAACACTGACAGTTATTTCCTCAAGCATAATGAGAAAAAACAAAAAACAGGGAAACCTAAAGACTCTCCTAACGTTGAGACTATATGACAGCAAATGAACTTACTGACGTAATACGGAGTAATTGGCTACACATTTTAATTTTGTGAGACTGAAATTTATTTTTAAAACATGCTTATTCTGGTGAACACAGACTGACTGCGACTCCTCTCGCCACATTCTTTTTTATGGAGAATTTTATTCTTTGAAAACTCCATTCACACATGCAATGTAATTTGATTGTATTCATCCACATACTGTCCCGCTCCAACCCCTCCTCCACCTTGTCCCCTTTCCAACTTCTTAACCACCTAAAAAAATAATCCACTGCATTAGCTACTTCTCTACAGTTGGGATAAAAAACACCACAATCAAGGTGACTTACTTGGGATTGTTTGGTTTCAGGGGGTGAAGAGCGGGGAGGCGCGGCTGCAGGAGCTGCAGACTCAGAGCTCATGACCTCAACCACAACACAAAGCAAGGAAGACAAACTGGGTGCCTTAATACCAAAGCCAAATCAGACACACTTCCTCCAGCAAGTCTTCACCACCCAGAGGGACCCCAACAGTGCCCCCAGCTGAGGACCAAGTGTCCAAATGCCTGAGATGTGGGGGGAAAAGGGGATAAATGGCAGCATTTCTCACTCAGACCTCCACTCTCACTGAGGGTTTCCTGTGTGAGCATCAGTGTACAGTTGGCCACTGCAAGCTACCTGGCCGCCTCCCTGAAGAACAGTGCCCTCCCTCTCCCAGCCAGCAGCGACTACCAGCTCCCCAGCTAGGGGTATTGTCAGTGGATGCATTAGCTCAATCCTAGGTTGCTTAGGCACCTATGATGTCATCATTGGCCAAGCCCACAGGGATTAAAAAGGACCCCTGCCTCTCACCTCTCTCTCTTTCTCTTGCTCTCTCCCCTTTCTCTGTGGTGCTCCCTCCCCTACCATCTCTCTCTCTCTCTCCTTCCCTCTCTCTCCACCTCCACCTAATAAACCTCTTTCATGTAATATCTGTTGTGCGCATCATTTTTAAAATAACAAGTACCCCCCATCTGTGCTCACTGGTTTGATTGAGTGCTGGGATGAATACAAAGACAAACATGTCTTCAACTTCAAAAAGCAGCTTCTCTGATGGGGACACAACAAGCGTTTTAAAGGCAGTTTGATTCTAGTTGTATTTTTAAGACAGGAAAAAAACGAATGAGGCATAATCACATTTTTATTTTAAAACCTGATATTCAGATAAGAAGTCAAAGGGTCACAGACACTGGAGGCCTTCCTCTGACATACTGCTCATCTGCACGCAAATTGCGGATGCCGTGACACAGGAACAGAAGCCACAAAGTGCCTTTTTGGCAGCTTGCCCTTCTCTGAATCCCGAGTTTTGAGGTCACAGGCAGAAATGCCAATGCTAGATCCCATCATTGATCCACCACCAGGAAGGTCAGAACTAACTGAAGAATTTTACAGACACAACAAAAGCCCAGGTACATGAACCCATTCCTGCCCAGTGGGTAATGGCCAAGTAGAAATGCTTTTCTGGTTTTACAAATGAGCGATTGCATACACTTGCACTAATCCCAGACCTTCCAGAACCTCAAAGCCACAGGGTCCTTTAGAAATGCTTACCTGTAACTGTTGTGGGGACACAGGAAATATTCACACTGCTGACTCTCCTCTGAATTCCTGGAGAAAGCATGGCAGGGCTTTTCTTTTTCTTTTCTTTTTTCCCTATGAAATAGCAAAACCATGAGGCATGAGCTGTTTCCTGGGTGCTGTTAATACTTCCTGAATCACAGATGTGCAGTCCGAACAAGGAAGGTGGGAAGACTGAAAAATTGTGCCTTGCAGAGGAAACTGGGGTAGGGGGAGCATAGGCCCTTCACCCCAGGCTCTGCTCTGCCCTCTCTGCTGAGAAGGCAGGAAATGTCAGGTGCCATTGATAAAGCCCAAACTGCCACAGAGGTAACATCTATTTTCCAATTGTCAAGGACACTAAATAAGCTATACTTCCTTCCAGCCCAAATAATGCATGTACAGGCTTCACTCGTCTCTCACTCCTAAATGTACAGGCTTCACTCATCTCTAACTCCTAAATATAAACAATACCACAAACTCCCAAAATCTGCCTGATAACTTTTTGTTTGGAGAAAAATTCTTAACCTTGTTATAAGCAATGCACTCTGAGCAATGTTAAAATGGGGAAGCAAGTTTTGTAGCAACTACAGTGACCCTTTAATTCCAGCCCCAGGGGATCTAGCACCCTCTTCTGACCTCCAAAGGCACCAAAAAGCAAAAAACCCCAAAAAAAAAACCCCCCCCCAACAGAGTGCACGCGCATACATACAGGCAAAACACTCACACAGTACAACAAAACAAACAAATTTAAAAAGAAAGGAGAGAAGGAAGAAAAGAAAGAGGGAAGGAGGAACTTAAGTGCGACTCCCCTGGAGAAGTCTATACCTGCACTTGGGCACACCTCACCCTTGGCCTATTCCTATTAAGCCTTGTGCTTAAGATCTGCATGATAAATATATGTCTCTCAAGAAACTGCCAGCTCTGCTTCATGTTGCCTCACCCTGAAATTCACTTGGGCCAGGAATCTCAATTTTGGTTTCAAAAAGAATAGATATCCACAAGGTAAAATGAAGTCTTCTGTGGGGATGTTGTCTTAGTGTTTATGTTTACTTTTTTCCTGTTGCTGTGATTCAACACCCTGACAGAAAACAGGGAAGAAAGGATTTATTTTCGTCACAGTTGCAGGCTCACAGTCCGTCACAGCAGATTATCATAGCAGGGAAGTCAGGGTGACAGAATCTGGTCACATTCACAGTTCAGAGCAGAGGGAGACAATGCGGGCGCGCCTCCCGCCTCTCTACACCTAGTCCGCGCTCTGATCTTCACCTCTCTACACGTAGTCCGCGCTCTGCACTTACGGGCTAGGACCCCCTGCAGGGCATGGTGCCACCCACTGTGGACTTTTAATTATGTTATGCAAACTTATTTTTGCTTAATCCCAAATGTGGGATGTTGGAATGCTTAACAGCTTCCTGAGAAGGCACGTCAATCTTTGTCAGCTGGAAACTGCCTCGTGGGGGGGCGTGGTTTGTGAGGGGAAACAGTCTTGTGCAGACTGAGAGGGTATGAATAAGAGCAGGGCAGAAAGAGAGAGAGAGATGGTCCTAGAGAGAAACACTTCTGAGAATGCTTCAAGAAGGCCACTGCTGTTTGCTGTTTATCGTTTGCTGAACTGTTGGAATCCTGATGAGGAGGAGGAAAATTGCTCTAAGGACCTAATTGTAAAAAGGTCTATATCCCTTGTCGCTACTAACCTTCTTTCTCTCCTACCTAGGGTCAGAGGTTTGAAGGGGGTAGAGGTGTTTATGAACTCCAAATAAAATAGGTTTAAAAAATTAAAGCCTACAGCCCACTGTGGGCAGCTCCCCCCACACCAAGGAATAAAACCAAGATAATCCCTTGAAGACTTACCCAAAATTTTATCTAGACAATCCCGCATTGAGACTCTCTTCCCAGGTAATCCTAGATTGTGTGGAGTTGGCCACTGACAGGAATCACCATCACCTCCGTCCTTGTTTCCAGTAACACAAAGAAATCCGAGCTACACTGGGACTCCGTGTGTGCTCATAGAACATTAACTGGAGAGTTTGAAGTCCTGTGCTCCACAAATTGGCTGCTAGCTGAGCTTTGTGGTTTTGCGTAAGTGACAAAAAGTCTTATTTATCCATTGCTGTGCAACAAATGGCTCCAAATGTAAGAGCTTACAACAAGGAGCCTATGATCCCCCAGTTTCCGTAGGCTGGTTTGGGAGTGTCTCCGCTACTAAGAGACAGCAAAGAAGATGAGGTACTGCTCTGGCATCTGAAGGCTGGCTGGGCTGGAGGCTGCTGCTGAGGCCACTCACAAACCCATCATCAACAGCTTCAGTTCCTGACCTGAGGGCCTCTCCACAGGGCGGCTTAAGCTGTGGCAACTGTCTTCTCCCAAAGAAGACCAGGGAACTGGGCAGAGGCTGCAACAGCACTGTAGCCCAGTCTTACAGGCAACACAGCACCAGCTCTGCTGCGCTGCACCTTCCTCCAGCGGCCCCTGACACGCCGCAGGTGTGCGCACCGCAGGCAGGATCATGGAGGACGTCTTAGAGGTTGGCTAATGCTCCTTCTTCCCCTCACCTGAGAAGTGAAGTCTGAGCCATGTGACCTTTGGGTTGGTGGCCTCTCTCCCCAGTGCCACTGCTAGACTTGCCTTTCTGCTCTCATGTAAAAATCCCTCCAACGTTTACCTTTGAGCCTTTTGACTATACCAACTACCACCCTCGTAAATGCTGCCTTGTGTACACGTCCTGGCCACAGCCTCCCACCAGTTGGGGGTTAGTCTGATGCTTGTATTTTAGTGCTAATTGCTGGGCCTCAAGATCTGGTTACTCCCCTATCTTTGTTGTGTAAACATTATTCCTGATTGGTTGATTAAAAGGCCTGTACCTGGGCAGGGTAGAAGGAGGTAAGTGTGGCTAAGGTTCCTGGGCTTTAGGGACAGGAGAATCATGGGAAGGAGACAGAGACTTGAGAGAGGAGGGAGGAGGACATCATGATGGATTAGCATCAAGGAACCCTGTGGGCCATGAGAAAGGACTCCAAGAATGTCATGGAAAGGCTCAGATGAAAAACATAAGCAAGTGTTTATAAGACTATGATGGAAGGCAGCCCAGAAAGGAATGGTGAAGGAGGAAGGCACAGGATGGGGGCAGGGACGTGGATGGTGAGGCCATTCAGACAGCGTAGGTAGAATATCTGCCTGGCCCAAGGTGTTATAAGGCAATTATAAACTCTAACAGGTGTCTGTGTCTTACTGATTGTGATAGCGGGTTAGATAATATCACCATAATAATTATAGGGTTAATAATAAGCTTTGGCCCGAGACCATAAATTTACCACAACACAGCTCTCTGTGACTTCTACCTGGTTTACACTGCCCTCACAAGTCCATCTTGCCAAGAGCTTCCAAGTCCATCTGGGCAACCCTTCCTACTCCAAAGCTCTCCGGGCCTTGACTTCTCTCTGTCTCTGCTCATTTGCTCCATCTTGGTACCTGAATTTCTTGTCACCAAAACTGTTTAACTTCATAAGAGCAAACTCAGTCTCTCACACTATCATAAGGACCCTCTAGTCTTCCAATTTTCTGATCAAGTCATCCCAAGAGACGGATTGCCTCATTGGAATTTCCAGAACACTGTCACAGCTATCTCTTTGTGTCAGCTCCCTTCTCTCTTCACTTTATTTGCACTTCAAATTGGAGTGTGTGCCTGTGTGTGTGTGTGCCTGTGTGTGTGTGTGTGTATGTGTGTGTGTGTGTGTAGGTCAGGAGTCAACATTGGGTGTCTCCTTAAGCCACCCTCTACTGTAACTTTTAAGACAGTTCTCTTATGTTACCTGAAAATGCACTGATTCAGTTAGTCTAGCTGACATGGACTCCAGCGATCTGTTATTTCCACCTGTCTTTCCCCGCACCTGGGATTGCAAGTACATGTCACCATGCCAAGCCCTTTATGTGGGTCCTTGGAGGCTCTACTTGCCCTGGCTCATTCCTAAAAGTTGTTTCTCCATTTTTTGCTCTCTCTAAATAAAGAACAGCCACCATATTGCCCAAGCAAACTTGACCTGAAACATAGAAACCAAAAAGCAAAATAAATCTTTCCTCCCTTGAGTTCTTTTGGTAAAGTAACTACAGTAGTCAACTTTTCTGGAATACTGGGACCTCTAGTCTAGGTTTTCCACTGCCATTCTTGTTTTCCCCATCTGTTCTCCACACAGAAGCCCCTGGGGTAGCTGGTCCTAGGGGTACATACCTGCCATCTCAGCATTAAGCAGGCCAAAGGGGAGAATCCTGAGTTCAAGGCCAGCCTATGGGAGCCTATCAGGAAACAAACAAACAAGCAAAAACCCCAAACAAACACAGCAACAACAAAAGTCCACCTGGCTTCCAATTTCACTCATGGTGAGATTTGGAATCTTCATGCCACGCTCTGGAGGAAGACACTCTGGCTGGCTAGTCACCACAAAGATGGAATTACCCTCTCCTCACAGTTCCTTTGGGATCTTGAGGAGGGCTAGTCTCGCAATATCCAGTGCACAGCCATGAAATGTTAACCACCTCTTTCCTCCATAAACTTTCAATTTTTGGATGGGCATTCATAGAGATAAAATACATACCACTGACTGAATAGTCAGTATGCAATAAAATATCATATGAGGAGAAATAATACATTATTTTGTTTTGAATATTATCAAAAGTTGCTCACCACTTTGGCAAATTACTTTATTATTGGCACAACTGCTGTTGTTAATTTATAAGTAGGATCTAATAGCATTTATTATTAGCCCTATAATTATTACAGTGGTATTATGTAACCTGCTATCATAATCAATAAAAGACACAGACACATGTTAGATTTTAGATTGCCTTATTTCACTTTGGGCTGAACAGATAATTCCACCTACACTATCTCGTGTCTCCCAGCCCCCAGCCCATTCCATCTGCTTTGATCATTCCTATCTAGCCCACCTCCCATCCATAATTCAATAAATACTTGCTTATTCTTCATCTGGTTCACTTCCTCCATTCTCAGAATCCTTCCTCCAGGCCCACGTGCTTCTCTCTCCACTAACCATGGCAGCTTCCTCCTTCCTTCATTCTTCCTGTCCGTCCCAGGATCCTTCTGTCCTCCAAAGCCCCCAATCTTAGCCACACCTACCACCTTCTGCTCTGCCCAAGTGCAGGCCTTTTAATCAACCAATCAGGGATAATTCATCACATAGGTACAGGAGGTAGTTCAACATTGTAACAATACCTATGGCAGGGCAGTAACGAGATCTCAAGGCCCTGGAATCAGCATTTGAATTCACAGCGCCAGACCAACCACCAACACACAGCACTCTTGTCATCTGCATCCCCAGGACTACACTGCACTGGAATACATTCATATTCTATGGCCATACCACCCTGAACACATTTATAGCTGCGACTTTCGTGCTGACTCCACATAGAGCTATAACAGCATGACTATTTCATCATGTCTTTTCTTGTAATCAAGTCTCTGGATGTGTTAAAATGCCCAAAATTGCATTCACTCAGTTTCAAATCTGTTCTCTCAAACTCGGCTGGCTTGAGGATCTAAGGCCTCCTGGTTGATGGCGGGGGGGGGTGGGGGGAGGGAGGAGATCAGGCCTCCTTGGGAAGGGTGCCTGTTCTTTCCAAGTCTCTTTCTGAACCCCATGGATGACTCCAGATTCAAAACTACAATCAGATCTCAACATGCTCCAAGGAGACGCACACCAAGTTTAGTCCAGGAGCATGTGGTTTATATTTTGGAAGAATTTCCATATTTTTCTAATGTACAAAGCCTAAGGAACATGTTGTTAATTAATTTGGAGAGTGCTACTCCAGAGAGGAAACAAGCCAAAGTTAGATAAGCCCAATTGTACTCATATGGATGCTTTTTAAAGCGATTCTAGATTGAACGTGTGAGTGCTAGTCCAGCCGAAGTGGTTCTGACACTTTCCTTGGTTGGCTGGTTGAACTTTGGGCTCAGTATTCCATACTACTGACGTTAGAACATTCTTGGCGCAGACGTGGAGGAATGTGAAGCTCATTTATCAATTGTTGCCATCCCCCACCGTGTAGATCAGGAAGCCTGAGAAGGTATCTGTGGACCAGATGTGATGAAATGCTGAGTGGGTAGTGCCAGCATCCTTGAAAGGCTCTGTGGTGGTGAAAGACAGTGAGCGCTGCTTCGGGGATTACCTTGATCATGGTGCAGAGGACACTCCTGGTGTGGCCAGGCACCTAACCGCCAGAGTCAAGCCGGGAGCGACTGTTGTAATGGCAGCAGATGTTTCTTCAGATAACCGATGTCTTGATCTGGCAAGTTATTGATTAGGATGATCATGGGACTGGGTTGGAATGGAGCATCACTTGGTCTTGGAGCTGAAGAGCTGAGTCAGGCTGTATTAAGAGAGCATGCAGGTAAACCTCTTACTGAGCATCTTAAATTAGGCAATTCACCAGCAGAGGACCTCATTTAATAGGACGACCAAGTCCTCTTGAGGAAAGACCAACAATAATGCCACAAATATATAGTGAACCTTCTCCAATTGTCTCCTGTAGGCATAAGGTTATTATGTAATTCAAATGCTGATTTCTCAATCCACCATATCTGGTTGCAATCCTTGTTCTGAGAATCTCCTGCTTCAATGTTGTGCAAACACTACTCCCCAATTGTTCCCTGATATGCCAATAAAGCAGCTTACAGCTAATCACTTAGCAGAGGAAGAATAGGGCTGGACTTTCTGCCAGCCAGGGGAGGAGGAACTGGAGGAGAAAGTAGGGGATGGACCATGGGGGAGGTCCAGGAGACATCAGGAGAGAGAGCTACAAAGTGCAAGTATCTCTGTGATGCATGCTGGAAGGAAGCCAAATTAGCTTAGAGGGTTAAGAATAGATTAATAACTGCTCAGTTCTTGTGCTGTGAAGCTTGTTAAAATAATATAACAGGCACCGATTATTTGTGAAATAGCCTGCTTAAGAGACACAATATTATAGAAATAACTGTAACATTTTGGTATAGCGAGTTGGGGAGAACTTATACAAATCTAGCCAGAACTTACATAGAATCTAATCTTAAACAGAAAGCAGTTTCTTAACTTTGTTTATTACGAAAGCAACAGCAGTTTCTAAGGCAAGAGCTCACAGCTTCCTGATTAGACATACACACACACATACATGCATACACAGATGCACACACATCCAGAGCAGCAAGGCCTCCAGCTGGCGAGGCAGTTCTCCTAGGAATTCCTTGCTGAGGAAAAAAAAAAAATTGGCTTTTTAACACAAGCAAGCTTCTCAAAGCCAGACTTTCCTAGCCAAGGTGGAAAGCTGAATCCCTCTGAGAAGGGGTTCATGCTGGCCTGACTCTCATGCAGGCTAGAGGGGCAGACACTTATGGACCAGATAACTTCCCAGAGTGGGGCAGGAGACCGGATCTAACAAAGGAGGGGACAAAAGCCTCTCTCTGGAAGCAGGAGCCAGACTGAGAAGCCTCAAGCATCTGAACTGGTAAAGTCTAGAAGGGAAGCAGGGTCTAAGAAAATAAAGTCTTTAGGGAGAAGTTTTGAGATTATGGAAAGCTAACCAATTAGGGGCACAGCCAGCTGGGACCTGAGCCTGTGACCCCAGGGCCAGCTTTTATACGGGAAAGCCACACACAGGTGCACTGGCAGCACGCAGGCTGTCTAGACAAAGTGCTCTCTCACCTTTAAGCTCATTGGCTAAGTCTCACGTCAGAGGAGTTGATGGAGTTTCCAAGACCTGAGGACCTCGTGTTGGGGAGCTTCCAGGCTAGAAAAACAAGACATCATAGTTAGGGCAAGGAATGTAGGTCAAATAAGATTAGAGGCTAAGGCTAAAGTATAATTGTTAGAATTCTTGTCAAGTTTTATCACAACATTCCTCCCTTGAGTTGTATGGGGCGTGAAATCATTGACTTGAGGGTGTTTTCTGTAAGCAGGGGATTATAATGGGATTATAAGAGGATTGTTAATTGGACAGCAGACAACCTTTTATTTATAAAGGAGGCTAAGACATCAATAACACAAGGCCCAAGGGTCAACACCAAGCACAGGAAACCTACCAGGGCTGTGATGAGCCAGGTTAAGCAAGGAGGTTAAAAGGGTTTCATGCCACCTCGTTGACAGCGTTCTCCGCTGCTCCCATCAAGGAGGTTGTTTTTATTTCAGCTAGGCTGTTTCCGAGCACGCAGAGCGTCAGCGTATGTTCTCCCAGGGCCACACATAAACCTCCTTCTTTAAGGACAGCAAGTCTAGGGCCCTTCCATTCTGTAGGACCACTTCAGCTGAGGGGTCCACTTGTTTTGTAGGGAGGAGGGGCTGAGTGGAGCTTCATCAACTTGCTCACTGAGGTGTTGTTATTGCTGGTGTCCTGCAGTCAGGGCCACAGCTACCCTAACCCTGCCAGCACCGGTGTCAGAACAGGCTGCTGGTTTCTGTTGCAGGAGACCCACGGGATGCCTCCCTCGGTACCTTCATAACAGGAAGCCTGGGGTAAAACTTGTGCTGATATGATAATTCACACTCTTGCTCAGTGATAAAAGGGCTGACAGAGAGACAAGGAGTAAGTCCTGAAGTACAGGCAAAACAAAACCCTTTGGAAGCAACCAGGAGGCTGTTTTCTTTTGACCCAATGGAGTTAGAGCCTTCTATTAAATGCATATCAGGATTATGACGTATGTGAAAGTAAGTGAAGTGTTTAGGGGTTACTCACATGACCTAAAACAAGTTCCATTTTCCTAAGGTGAGGGGGATGTCCCACAGGCAAGAGGGGAGGACCAACTTGAGGTTCTGGAAAGGTTTGGGATTTGTCATCGTTATACCTAAATAGTTTGTGTGGGGGGCTGGGGTTTAAAAAAGCCAGCAGTCATGCTGGGCTGGGAATCATTTAGAAACATAAGTAGCTACAACAGTGTCTATCAAGGGGGATCCATGTAACAGAAGGTCTGGGAGTCCTGAGGAAGGAGTTGTGGTGGGCAGGTTTGCAAGTGCAGTCTCCAGCCCAGAGGGGTCACTGGGCCCCTGGTTAGGGAGAGAACCTCAGAGACTACTCCTAGAGGTCCAGGGTGCCTAGGATGGTATGGCTTAGCTAGCGTCCGAAGAGTGAACACGGTTCCCCGGTCCTAGCTGGTAAAGTACACTCTGAGTCTGCGTGTTCTCCTGGTGTCTCCGTCAGTCTAAGGAGGAAGCATGCCCCCATCTCTTTAAGGTGACAGTGACCAGGGCACCTTACAGCCAAGATTGTTTTCAAGTTTTATAACCACCAACTCGCTCAGGTTTCCAACCCTTGGCCCAAGTAAGGCCAATAGGGACAATAAAACTCTCCTCTGTCCTGACAACAGCCCATCTCAGCCCCTTCAGGCAAGCAAGCAGGCAGGCATAAAACCGGTGTCCTCCTGAAGGCTTTTCCTCCTCAGTGTTTGGGTCGGCACCCAGTGGTAAAATAAACCAGGGATGGTCCCAAGACCTAATCATAGGTGGCAGAGGTCTACCCTGAGCTGTGCGGGCTCCTGACAGATGCAGCAGTCAAGCTCAGCGACACCTCTACCTGGTCTCCTGTCTGAGAGCCTCCATAGCCAGGCCCGTGGTCTGCACTTTTCCGAGCCCTGTGCTTTGGCGAGATACTGGACTCAACAGGCAAACCAAAAGGATCGGAGGGAGCCATCAGCAGCCAGTCTTATCTTTAGTGGGCCCTCCAGATGGGGTCTGCCCACCCACTGTTGGTCTGAGTCCTGGTATCTCCAAGGGAGGAACTTCAGGTGGGAATGGTGGCTCCAGCTCAAATTCTGTCAACTTTCACAGCTGTTGGGGCGGGGGGGTGTCATATCACCCTTCCACCTTGGAGTCAGAGTTTCTTGGCAGTGCTTCTGGACCAGATGAGGTCTCCTGGTTTGAAGCCGTGGGGCTTGGCAGGTAGAAGTGCCTAAATATCGCTGAGGAGAGGGAAGGGGTTGTCCTGCACAGTCTGCAGGGCCTGGATACATTGAAGAAATTTGTTTTCAGACATTTCATCCAATAGGTCAGCCTGAGGCTTTGGAATGAGAGGCAGAGACATTCATAGTCTCATCAGGACAAACACGGTCGCATCAGGAGTGAGACCGTAGGTACAGTGGGCATTGCACACCTGGAACAGGGCAAAGGGTAGGAGGGCTGTCCAGTCCTTGTCAGTTTCAAGGGCTAATTTGGTCTCCTTTAAGGTCCAATTCACCCTCTCTACCTGTCCTGCACTCTGGGAATGATATGCACACTATAATTCCCAGTTAGTCCTCAGCACCCTTAGAATGTCTCGTGTTCCCTGCAAGATGAAGGCTGGCCCACTGTCTGAGCCCAGAGACAAGGGCCATCCACCCCTGGGAATGAGTGTCTCTGGTAGTTTCCAGATGACAGTGTGGGCAGTCTCCCTCTTGGTAGGATGGGCTTCAGTCCACCCTGAAAAGGGGTCTATAAAAACTGACAGATGTTTATAACCATACCAACCCAGCTTGTCCTCGGAGAAGTCTGCTTCCCCGTGGACTCCGGGACTCATGCCTTTCACCCTTTTGGACACATAATAAAGTTCCAGTGAGCTATAAAGAAAAGTTAAATAATGGTATTTTGAGGAAAATACATGAAATTGGAAATCATGTTGCTAACTGAAATAAGCCACTCAAAAAGAAAGTAATTTTTTTTTTTCCTCCCATAGAGAGCCTCTCCCCCTGAGAGTCTCTCTCTCTCTCTATATGTTTATGTCTATGTAGGTTATGGAACATGAGAGGGCAAGATAAGATCTGAAAGGAGGTGGGGAAAGAGTAAAGGGCTGTGACATGGAGGCAGAAGGGACAGGAGACGAAGAGAAAGTGGGAAATGTTATTTATTTAATCTGTGTGTGTGTGTGTGTGTGTGTGTGTGTGTATGTGCAGTGCCTGCAGGAGCCAGGAGGAGGTGCTGGATTCCCAGAGCTGGAGCTGTGAACCACCCAGTGCGGGTGCTCGAAACTGAAAAGCAGCAAGTGCCCTAACTGCTGAGCTACCCAACTGCTGAAGCCACCAGGTTTCTCTCACTTAAGAAACTTCTTTAAAACTCTAAGTGGGATTTGCTGGTCTGTGCAGCTGGACCCACTAAAAGGAACTGCGGTTTCTGCTTTATCTGCTGTAGGCTGTGGGGGAGGGGTGGCAAGCAGTTCTCCCTCAGCCTTTCCCCTCGTGGGGCAGCTGGCATCCGATTAGGCCTCTTCCATCTCCGCTCCCCCACGCAGTGGGTGTTCTCAAAAGCAGACCTTGAAGTAAAGATGTAATTGCAGTGGTTTACTGCAGATTACACAGAAAACGGGTGTGCGGGAGAACAGGGGAGAAGCAAAATAAGCGGAAGGGGGACACTGAGGTCCCTGGGGCAGTCACTGGGTAACAGCTACCCCGGGAACTTCAGGAAAAGTGTTTGTAGTCCTGCTCAGGGCCCCTCCTGGGATCCCCCATGAAGAACAGGACCTCCCAGTGCTCAGCCGCCAGGTTCTCAAGTCTTCCCAGGGTGTAAGCTCCGCTGTCTTTCCAGGAACAGCAGGCTTTCCGGCAGACAGTTCTCCACGGCTGAACGGCGCTGTAAAATCCCCTGGGAGTGTGAAGACTGTCCACTCTCACAGTCCCACAAGCCCGGGTGTGAAGCGATCCCATCAGGGTGAGCTCCGGAAACCCATTAATTTGCCAGGCTTATTACAGTCTCACTAGAGAGTCCCCACTGGCACACCGAATGACCCCCCACCCTCGAGGCTGCGGAGATGGCGCCCGTGCCCCCCCACATACCCTCCAGCCAGGGGCTCTCACCCTTCCTAGTGCTGCGACCCTCTAATTCAGCTCCTCATGTTGTGCTCCCCCAACCATGAAATTACTTGATTGCTACCTCAGAACTGTAATTCTGCTACTGTTAGGAGCCGTGATGTAGATGCCTGAGACACAAGCTATCTGGTACGTGCTCCCAAGGGGGACCCCCGTGTGAGAACTGCGGCACTCTCCCCAAAGGCTCTGAGGGCCCCGCTTGCAGAGGAAAACATCCTCACATCCCACACTGGGACCAAAACAAAAACACACGATTCGCTGAGTTTCCAAAGAAACCAGAAACATCCACTTCACCCGCCCTTTAAAAATGATTCTCAAATCTCTTCCCCAAGCCCCGATCTCTCTTCTAACTTCTTAATCCAAATTTATCTCCTCACACCTGACAGCTCTACAGAGAAGCAATGTACGCTAACCAAAACTACATGCTAAAAACTGCCCCCCCTTCTCTCCTTTCCGTGTTCCCTACTGTGCATATGAGTTGCTCATGGCTGGTGCATCTGCGCATGACGGCGTCCATGGAGGCCTGAGGTACACCTCAGGGGCAGTCCGCTTCGTTTTGAAGACAGGGTCGCTCATGGCTTGGAGCTCACTGATTGGCCTGTGAGCTCCAGAGGGCTCCGGTCACCATGTCAGAGATGGGACTGCGAGGGACTGAGCCAGCACCCCACTCGCTCTTCTCCGTCCTGGGGACTGAACTCTGTTCCTCCAGCAGGTGTGGCAGGCTCCTTACTGGGGTCTCTCCAAGCTGCTCATCGTCCGCGATTTCATGTTCACATAATTTCTGCTAACCTCATCCAAGCCAGAAACTTAGCAATATTTGGCTTCTCCTCATTCATGTTTCCTGTAAGCTGAAAATTCTGGTTGACCTGACCTCGGTTTTTGCGTCCACCATGCCCCTCCTGTCTGACAGGTTACTAGCGGCCAGGTTAGGCTGGCCCCTAAGCTTCTGTAAGACGCATTTAAGATTGTAAATGGTTCCCTGCCTCTACTCTGCCCTTGCCAAGCCAGCTCTGCACGGTGGCAGCACAGTTAGCCCAGAGTCTTCACAAGGTTTGTTGGGAAAGCCTTCGGTCCTCCGAAACTCCCCTTTCCTGCTTCACAGAGGCGCCTTTTCAACACTGGAAGAGGAAGTTGTATTTCCTTCCTTCCTCTGAAGAATATGCTTTTAAAGGCTGAGTTTACTTTTAGGTATCTGCATGCATTGCCTGCATGTTTGTCTTTGTACCAAGTGCTGTCAGGTGCCCAAGGAGGCCCTGTCCCACATACCTCATCCCACTGCCCACGCATCCTTTCGGCTTCCCAGTACAGCAATGCCGGTCCCTAACAGGATCAGTGGTCACCAGTCAGGTGAATGGCTTCGGAAATGGTACACGGCCCTGCTCCTTCTTTGCTTCTCTTCTGGGCTTCTTTTGATGAGTTAACCAGGTAGCAAACCAGAAAGCAGACACAGACTACGTGTGATCTTTTGGGGGTGGAGATTTCCAGAGTGAGGACTGATTGGATTTCAAGTCCTGAGCTTGGGGGAGCTCAAGGGATAGTAGGTTTTACTGCTCAGGGATTGGTGGGTTTCTGTGGGAGGCTCAGTGATTGGTGGATTTTCCTGCTCAGGGATTGGCGAGGTTTTGGACAGACTTTTCACATAAAATTAGTATAATCTGGGAAAGGTCCCACTGAGGGGTTGGAGATAGCCTTTGTGACAGAGGCTGGAACTGCTGTTATGGGCGGGTGGGGATGTTAACACATGCCTCAAGGGGGTTCACACTTGAACTCTAAACAAAACAACTCTCCTTAAGTAAACTATGAACTTACACTAAGGGGTCAGGTCCCTGGTCCCTGGCTGGCAGTGCTAGAACATGTAAAGCTTCCCGCCTTGGAGGAATGGCTACATTGTTGCCAGACATAGCCCGGGAGTTCACAGAGCAGTTCCAGCCCCCAACCCCTTCCCTGTCAGTAGCAGCCTAAGCAGAGGCCTCAGGTGCTGCTTTCTCTGCGTCAGCTTCTCAGTTTCTCCAGGCTTCTGATCTCAGGTCTGGAGTCCTGAGGTGTTGCTGTTCCTGAGGTAGAGAGAGGCCAGCACAGCCTGGAGATCCGAGCACCCCTTTCAGGGACCACAGTGGGTGGCACCCAGGGGAGCTGAAAAACTGACAAGAGGCCACCCAGGGAAAAATGTAAGAGGCGTCTAGAGGCAAAATATGAAGCAGCTGGGCCCGGCTGCTGGGCCTCCTCACACAGGGCCTGGACACCCTCTGAAAGGTACACAAAGTTTACAAAGTACACAAAGTTAATAAAGGAGTCTCCTGTAGAGGAATTTTAATTCAGAACATGGCTACTCTGGCAAGAGATCACATCCAAAGACCTATGTCTGCAGATCTGTTAGGTCCAGGCGTGGAGGTACACACCTTTAGTCCCAAACTATGATGGTGAAGTTAGTTTGTGGAAGGAAACACCCGTGTTTGAGATTGAGTGGCAGAAACAGTGATGAATCAGAGGAAGACGTGACAGAGTAAGATACACCCAACTCTCATGAGAAGAGAGAGGAAAGGGAAACTACTTAAGGGGCAATGCAGAGAGGGAGAGGAGGCAGTTTTAGAGAGAGGTTGAACGAGAGAACAAGCTAGACAGGTGAAGACAGAATGCGCCAGAGAATGAGAAGGAGCCAGATTAGAGCGTATTACTTGAGTTAGTTTGAGGCCAAGCAGAGCAATTCAGGGGCCGAGAGAAAGGCAGATTGAATCAGTCAGCTGGGAGAGGAGTTTGAGCAGGAACAGCTGAGTTGAGCCAGCCAGCCCAGGGCTCAGAGAGAACAAGAGTGAGTTTATTCAGCAGTAATCCTCTGAGACAATGATACAGGTGAATAAGTTTCCTTTACAGTCTCCCTGCTGCTTTAGTCAGCATTTAAGCCAACAACCTTGTCTTAGTCTAGGCCTTGAGTGGGGAGTAATTTTGCTTCAATTTTGAAGGCCTTGGCCAGTGCCTTCTCGCTTCCTAGCTGCTGCTGGGCACTGTCGTGTGGCATGGACTCTCGAGGCTTTTTAGAACGTTGTTCCTCTTACTGGAAGTATTCCACAGTCTTCCTTTGAACCCGGTGCTCTGCATTTGTACACGTGTTCGCTGGAGTGAGCTGTTTTCATTCTTGTTCTGTCCTGAACCTGGAAACTCACGCCTTGAATGAACAAGTTATTCCTTTATTCATTAAATAGTCCCAATTTTGTTACCACCACTGGCCTTAATTAGGGTTTTCATTGATGTGAAGAGATACCATGACGAGAGCAACTCCTATAAAGAAAAACATTTGGGGCTGGCTTACAGTTTCAAGGTTTGGTCCATCATAGCGGGAAGCAGGGCAGCCTGCAGGCACACACGGTGCTAGAGGAGGGGAGAGGTCTGCATCTGATCTCCAGAGAGACCGTGCCACCCTGGGTATAGTCTGAGCATGCATGAAACCTCAAAGCCCACCCCCACAGTGGTGCACTGCCTCCACAGCGGCACACCTCCTAATAGTGCCACTCTCTATGGGTCAAGCGTTCAAACACATGCTTCTATGGGGCCATCTTTGTTCAAACTAGCTAGGCCCTCTAGTTAAAAACAGCTCTCACCTATAATTGTGAACTGGCCTGTTGACTTCGCTGTGTGCTTTCGCACACATGGTAGTGTGCTGGCTAGTTTTATGTCAACTTGACACAAGCTAGAGGGAAAAGGGACCCTCTACTAAGAAAATGCCTCACCAGATAGGCCTGTGAGCAAGTCTGTTGCATTTTCATGACTGGTGACTGAGGTGGGGAGCCTGGACTCCCTGTGAGTGGTAGCTGGTCTCCTGCCTCCAGGTTCCCGTCCTGTTTGAGTCCCTGTCTTGGCTTCCCTCCCAGTGGAGTGTGACCTGAGCGTTACACGCTAAAGTAAGTGCTTCCCTCTCCAGGTTTGTCCCATTCAGCGGGAGTTCAACGGGTTCCTAAGGAGGCCGAAAAGAATGGGGTGGAGCCAAGGGACACGAAGAATGAGCGCAGTCTGTAGTCTGATCTCGCTCTCGTTTATTTGAAAAGTTTCACGGGACTTTATAGGGGGAAGGCAGGAAGAGAAAATGTGTCAGCAATATAGTTTACAAAACCTAACAGGGCGATTAATGATGATGCAGAACACCACAAGAATGTTTACCAAAAGAGATACTACAAGAATGTCAGCTAAGATATCTCAAGATGTCTAGCCTGATGCACAGATGTCTCATAGGTTCCGGAAATGTCAATCTCTCACCTACGACCTTGTTGCAGATGTCTGTAACTTTCCACTAGCTGGCCTTGGCTCCCGGCACAGGTTGCTTTTGCTGTTTTATCACAGCCATAGAAAGCCTACCTAAGACAGACAGGGCCTTTTGTAACCCAGGCTGGCCCAGAATGCTAAATGTTGTCCAAGATGGCTTTGAACTCTGACCCTTAGAGCTGGGATTATGGGTGTGCACTACACCTGGCTTTTCACCAGCCTTTAGGAAATGTTCCCATCTTTTTTATATTAGTTTTTAGCTTCTATGTTTTACCCTTACTTTCTAGGCCTTCCTTCATTGTTCTCTATTGCTGCTGTTTTAGAAATAGTAGATCATTCTTGCTATTGGAGAATATCTTCTTCTGTTCTTACACAGTGGTGGTGACATTTTTCCTTATGTTTTAGCCTCCATCTGTTTGATACAATTTCATCTTCCAAGTCCCTCCACTGTCTCTGTTTTTTTTGTTTTGGTCTCCATCATGGATCTTATACACATTCCTCACATTTCTGAAAACCTCATGGGTCTGACCCCTTCAGGAGTGGCACATAGACTGAGCACTCTGAGCTTGCAGCAAGCGCGCAGCTCTACCATGGGCTCCCGTTGGTCTCTTCAGCTCTTGTCAGCTTCTCCACAGGACCCTCAGAGACCACCAGGAGACGACTCAATGCAAGAGCAAGAGAGCTTTATCACGAAAGCGAGTGAATTCGGGACCCAAGTCTCAGTAACGCAGCAGTAGAGAAGTGGGACCCTGAGCCCTGAGTGAGCAGGGTTTTTAAAGGGAAAAACTGCAAGTGGGGGTTTCCATGACAGCAAGCAGGGGGTTCATGCCTTGCTGTTACAGGATTGGGTAAAAGCCATAGGGGCGAGGTGACCTTCTACATAATCACAATTGCCGTTCTTCTAAACTATATCTGGAACATTGGGGAGAATTTTCCCAACCGGTTCTCATTTATTATTGCCAGGGAGATTGTCTCTATTTTCTATCAAGTATTCTGTGATATTTCCTGGAGGCTGTTGCTAAGAGAGTTAACTATGTTTTCTGCCAAGTGCACATTCTGTGATATTTCCTGGTACCCGAGTTCAGCTCCCTGTCAAGATGGCTCCTCATTTCAAAATGGAGTCACCCAGGCTAACTTAAACTCTTTGGTCACACAGAGCAAGGAGGGCTCTCACGAATTCTGAACCAGCTTCACCTGCTCTGTCGTTTTGGACCCTGGTAGTGCCATTTGCCAGGTACCTGCTCTTCTGTTGCCTGCAGTTGCTGTGACAAACACCATAACTGAAAGCAACCTGGGGGAGGAAAAGGTTTACTTTGCTTATGGTTCCAGAGAGGACATGGTCTGGAGGGCCAGGAGCAGGAGCATGAGGCCAGCCGAGCAGCCAGGACACCGAGTGACACAGTCTCTCCCCACACAGGGCGCAGACAGGGGGAACCAGAGGCGGAGCATCATGATAAAGCCAGGGTCTCGGTATGCTCTTCCTCCAGCCTCTACCTCCTCAAGGTGCCATAACTTTCCCAAGCAGCACCACCAGCTGGGGCCCAAGAGTCTATGAAGGGCATTTCGTATGCAACCAACACTTTGTTATTAATTCTTAAACCACAGAAGTTCTTGGAATTAACACATTGCTTTGATTCCTAGCTTTCCTCACTGTGGCATCAGTTAACCTCTCAGCTGCTTTGCAGTTCTTTGAGCTCTGCTCCTGGCTCTTCCTCCGACTTGTAGGTTCAGAAAAGAGAAATTCTTTTACTCTCAGTTTATCAGGGTTTATAAGGAGAATACTGTTAAATGTTTATTTCCCATCCGCCTGCAGAAGCCACCGTTGCAGAAGCCACCAACCCTGAGAACAAGCACCGGCTAGCTGCTCCCTTTCTCCTCAGCTCCATCCTGCTTGGGCTTCAGTTTTCCAGGCTCTATGTTTGTGTGTGCATGTGCTTCTTCCAGGACCACACATGTACACATGTCCCTGAAAGGGAGGGGAGGGCACTGGGTCCTCTGGAACTGGAGTTTCAGGTGTGAGGAACTGACCTTGACACCCTTCGAGGGCAGGAAGTGCCCTTAGCCACCAACACGCCAGCAGCCCCATTTCAATTTTCCAAAAGGACTAAATTTGTTATTTGCCTTGAGCTAACAGAACAAGCACACAAGACAGCTGAAGAATTTCCGGCAAGCAGGGTGTTTTCATGGGTACGGAAAGCCTCTTCCTGAGTTTTCTCAGCTCACTTGTTGAGGTGAGTCCCTGCGCATCTGTGCCTTAGGCAGGCGTGAATTAGCGTCACTGTAAGCATTCCCACACAAGAACAGGAAAAACAGCTACTGCCTCAGTTACAGTTCTAGCTGACTTGTGCGTCTTAGGAATTAGGTACCAGCTAGAGAAATTATTGAGTATTGATATTACCCTAGAGCAAAATAAGTATTTATTGTGCTTATAATAAGTATGCAAAGTTAATTATCCATCGCACACGACTCTTGGCCTGTTTAAACCTATCTTCTCACACAAGCTGTGGTTGTAAGGCATTATGGAAAAACAAAATTCTATATAATTAGGCCAGGAAAATTATGATGGTTAATAAAGTGACCAATCCTCTTAACTAATGTGAATAATAACAGCAAACATGCACTCTAGGTTGGGGGAGGAACAGGAGACTGAACTCGGTAAGGAATGCATCTCAATATTCAACAAATAATCGAGGGTGTCGGCAGCATTTTAGTTTACAGAAATTAAGGCCACGATTACCTGCCTTTGGGCACAGCAGAAGTAAACAAACAAAGTATTGAAAAAGAGAAAAAGACTCAGGCCTCCCCATGTATCCTGGTTTCCCGCCCTCTAGACAACCGGGAACCTGTGGTTTCTTCTTTCCTGCTGCGTTAAGTTAACCCTGTTGGGATTAGTGAACAGGCATCTCTACGGCCAGCCCCAAGGGACCTGACAAACTAGTTATCAGGCGTTTGTGAAGCCATCAGGCCACCTGCTGATCACCTGGAACTACCTGCGCATGCCCTGGGTCACCTTATAAGAGAACTCCTGGAGCCCCTCCTCCCTCTCTCTCTCTCCCACCTCCTTTCTCTGCGACCCCTTTTCCCTTCCCCTAATAAACCTCCCACGTGGAACCGATCTCGTGGTGTGATTTGTGAACCCGTCGCGTAATCTTCACAGGCGCACGTTTCCTAACAAACCCCACGCCCAGGAGTGGCCGAGCTGGATCCAAGCAGGCACCGAGGTCCAGGTCTGGCTTAACCCCGGTCAGTGGTGCGATGACCTCCTCTGCCCGTTTTCTGTCCTCTGTTCAACGAACTGTATCATAAACAGGTGTTTTCACCAACGGTTATGGGTCATCTACTCCACTCTAGTCCAGAACTCCCCATCCTCTGGGGGGAGATGCTACAAAATTCACCGGGCTCCGTCAGAGGTTGTGTCACCCGGCTTACAGTCGTCCAGTCGAACAGCGTCTCCTCGAGGCTCGGTGAAGGCACAGTTGCACTGTGGCCACACTCATCAGTCTTGGGCATCCCTGGAAACGCACTGAATCCTTGCCAGTCGCCACCCTCAGACACTTACCCGAACGCGTCCGCACTGCACTTCCGGTGCAGAGAAGAATAACCTGTTTTACGGGGGAGCGGAGTCTTTTCACCCGCACGCGAAGCGTTCGCGTTCCCTCGCACGTGGACCCGCCGTCCGTTTTTGCGTTAGGGTGCTG
>REGO01000310.1:1871369-1901401 GCA_010120015.1 Rhombomys opimus
GATCCGAATTCCCTGGAACCAAACCTGGGCCTCTGCAAGAGCAACAAGTGCCCTTAACTGCTAAACTGAACCCAGGCTTAATGTAACTGAATCCAGCCTTGAAACTTCTCTTCTAAAGTAGGAGCTCACTAAATTGTCTGCCTTGTCCTCGAGCTTGTGATCCTTCTGCCTCAGCTTCCCAAAAAGCTGTGGTTATAGGACAGTGCTATCATACCTGGCATGTATTATTTAAACAGTTTTCCTCATTTACCGCCAACTGCTTACAAAGAGGGAAAGAAGGTGTTTTTAAAGCTCCGCATTTGCAAATGTAAAGGAAGATTAAGGTGGCTGGTGTCAAGGTGTGCACCCTGAGAAGATGCACCACACAGATCTGGTGTGAGGAAGTTTATTGGGGAAGAGAGAGGAGGACCTGGAGAAGGGGTTGAGGCAGCAAGGGAGCCATGTAGTCAGGTGGGCAGGAATAGAGCCACGAGGGCAAAGAAATGGACAGGGACTTAGAGTTGGGCAAAAAGGGGATGAGAGCAGGAACAGAGAAAGAGCTGGGGTGACAGGAGTCCCTATATCCCTGCATGCACCTGGTAGCAGCAAGTGATGACCAGGTGATGACGTAAGCAGTTGCTAGGGCCCTGAGAGCAAGCCAGCAGAATTGCCTGTATGCTGACAGGGACCAGCATCCCATCCCATCCACCATACTGGAGACTAAACCTGAGCCTGCTGTCTGCTAGGCCAGGCCTCTGCCTGTGAGCTATTTCCCAGGCTGTAACCCAGGCCCACCCTGATCCTCTGCCTCTCCTCAGCAGTTTGCCTAGTGGCTACCAATTCTTGAGAACTACTCTATCCAAGGACTTATTTTTCAAGCCCAACTTGAGTCCCTTTCTCATTCAGCAAGTGCTTTAGGAGCTTGAGTGAAAGCAGTAAGGAAACAGATCATCTCGGATCCCAGTGCCAGCTGCCTGAACACACCTGGGAAGTCCTAGTGTAAGGGGCGCACAGCGTGTGATCAGCCCCGGAGTCAGACAGCAGGGGCCAGGCCCTGCCCTCCTCCTGCAGTGACTTTACTGACTTCATGCACACCACCTCCTTCCTCATTCTGTGGAGGAATTAGATGCATGGGATTGCTGCAGAGGCGAAAGTGAGGAGGATAGGAAAGCTTTGTGTGTGCCTGGTCAAGAATGCTTCCAAGATTGGCTTGGCCAGGCTTAGGGCAGTGGGGAGGAAGGGAGCTCGGATTGCAGGGGTAGTTGGAGAAGGCTTCGTGGAGGCAAGGCTAGAACTAGGTAGTAGAGTAGCAGAGAAGATGGGAGAGCACGGAGGAAGCCGAGGAAGCAGATGTGGTGCCTCACTCTTGCATCTCTGAGACCTTCCGGAGTGAGATCCAGGCAAGCCTGGGCTACACCATAAAACCTTAACAAAAGCAGGACAAAGCCTGATGTGGTTGTGCTGCTGCCTGCGCTACCAGCCCTCAGGAACAGGAAGGCAGAGGTCAGGATTCCAAGGCCAGCTATGTCATGACTTTGAAGCCAGCTGGGATGGCAGGAGACCCTGTCTCAAATAAAAACAAAGATAAATAAGTTTGGGGTAGGGAAAGGCTCTTCAAAAGGTCTCTTAGAATGTGCATTTTTGTGGACATTTAAAGCAGAGGTGGTGGCTGGGAGGTTTTGTCCACATTGTTGGAGTTTTTTGTGTATTGGACATGCTGGACAGAGTCCAGGTTTCCAGCAAAGACCTTTGTTCCCTAAGGCAAGTAAGCTGACCGGTGTTTTGGTCTTTGTGGGAGTTTGAGCAGTAGAGGAACTGAACTCCTCAGGAGAATTTAAAACTGCTTTAGGCGGGGTGTGCAGCTGAGACAGGGGGATTTCGAGTTCAAGGCCTACCTGGAATGTATGTGAGACCCTGCCGCACTGTAAAGAGTAGGAAGTGCTGGGCGTGCGGCCCGTTGGTGGAGCGTTTGCCAAAGCAAGGCTCTAGGTTTGATCTTCAGTTGTGTGCGACCTGTGCAGCGCTGGTCTGCATGTCTGCCTATCACATGCAGTAACCGGTGGGCCGTTCGTGTCTTTGTGGGATGGGTGGTTTGTTGCTGACTTAGCTCCATCACTGAGTTAAACATTGATTTAAAACAGGAGTTAACGTAGGAGTGTGCATGGTGAAAAAGATGGCCCCACTCAGTCTTGTCCTGTTTCAGCCTAAGGGGAGAGACAGCTAAGTGAGGTAAAAGTTGGGGTGAAGGCTACAGGAGGCCTCAGAATGGCAGGTACTTCAAGTGCAGGAAGAGAAACTTCCTACAGAGGGGAAGGTCCCAGGTAAGAGAACAGAAAGTCCCAGTAGGAGAACAGGGAGTCCAAAAGAGGCAAATGGGAAACCACAGATAGGTGGCCTGGAGATTTGGGGATGGCTCTTCAGATGAGAGTTTTGAGAATTTAACCTCCAAGTACTAAAAAATTAAATTATAGTCTCCTGCTGCTGATTCATACATCCCTTTCAGACTAAGAATGTTTTTATGCAATGGTAAAACACATCATTTGTATGTTAGTAACAAAAAAAAAAAAAAAAAATCAAGTTTACTGGAGTCTCACAAAGTAAGAGAATCTGTCTTGTGTGAATGGGATTGTCACTCCTCTGAGTTATTAGCAATTCAGAACAGTTGAGCTGTCTCGCTCCTGCATTGAAGCGATGTCCTCATCCTGCATGGGATTTGATGGCGTTCTATGGCAAGGGTCCCCATACACAGCCTGCGGAGACTCTAGCCTGGGACCACTGCTGGGGAGAAGTGGAGAAAGGATACTGTGTAACTACCTAAAAGGTGAAATTGTTACTACATTAAAAACTACATCCTTTTATTGAAAGAATCATTTCCTTCTGTGTTCCATTTGTTAGTAAATTTAACTCTGTAAGCCAAGCCCCTCTGAAATTTAACTGCCTGTCTTTCCAACTCCGATTATTCCTAGTTCCTTCATCGAGTTCTGTGCACATAGGCAAGACTGGGAAAATTCAGCTTTAATGAAACAGTAACAGCTCAAAGTTTTTCAGTCTCTTTCTTTTTCATAAGTGTATTATTGCACCTTGTGGTTTGAGACACGTAACATGCTTGTGACTGGAACCACAAGTTGCACAAGGGCTGAGAGATTGTGTTGACAGAGTTGTCTGCCGCAAGGTCACCGGCTGGGAGACCAAAGGTCAACACGGAGCAGGTGGAGGCGTAGGGAGATCTGACTGCAGTAGGTCCTTGGGCAGGTGTCCCCAACCTGCCGCAAAGGAAGCTGGGAATGTGGTCCAGCACACAACCAAAGACTTACTTAAACCATGCTGAGGTGTATGTGTGTGAATACAGGTGTGTGCACACATTCTCAACTTGCTGCATTCTCCAGCATGAGCTTCATCGAGGACAACATCTGCTTACGATGTTGGACACTCTTGTCACTTGGAGGAGTATGAAATGGCCCTTTCCCCAGTCAGACTTCTGTTCCCCCAAGCTCTGCACCACTGTGGGTCAACACAGCACTTTCTCACAAGGGTTGGTGACAGCTCTAGGCTCTCACTCTCGCTGGTTTAAGGAAAAGAGTTGGAGGAGTATGAACTCATTTAGTATGAGTATGAATTCATTTAGTATGAATTCCTAAAGCCAGTCAGCTTGCAGCAAGATGGCCGAGGGCTCTAACTTTGGCCAGAAAACTTGCGAAGTGCATTTCAAAGCCTGCAGTGTAACACATTTTGTAGAACTTCAATGGGAGTGTCTTGTTCATGTAGTTATTTTGCTAAAAATACCCACTGCCTGATGGAGGCTTACAGAGGGAAAGACTTGCATCAGAATGCCATGGAAAGTAGGGAGCAGTTTAATCAGATTAAGATGTGGTACTGCTGTGAGGTATGCTGAGGTGTAAGTGATTGCCAGCACTCTTCACCCTTTCCCCTTCCAAAGTCCCAGGAGCAAAGACCTCTGGTTATCAATGGTTTTATTTTGCAGATACTGCACTTGTAGGATAAAGGTGTTTTTGGGTTAGTCACTTTTGAGGCCATGTGATAACAGAGAAGAGGGGCAAAGCTGCATGCTGTAGTTTAATAATAATATTGATAAAGGTGGATTTCTTATAAATAAGTCATTTTACTTCCTTGGATTTAACTCTTTGGTTTTGATATTTGACCTAAAATTAAGTTCACGCTTTATTTTGATGCTTCTCTTACATCGTGGACAGGAGTAATGTTAAAGTCTGCAGCAGCTTTTCCTGCCTGACCCTTAGTCTGGCCTTTGTGTTCTGTGTAGCTTGCACCGTCTCTTCCGTTGCAAGAAGACTTCGTTTACCACTGGAAGGCAATTACCCACTACTACATAGAAACGTCAGGTAAGGACCGTTCATGGCTATGATCTGCTTCAGATATATTACTTTTCACTTTAAACAGTTTTGCCTTTGAGTTCTCTTTTAGGGTCATCTAAAACGTAGCTTTGAGCATCTCCTGTGTGGGCATTGTTCTAGGCACTGGGGACTTGAGTCTCACACAGCCCTGTCCTGACAGAATGTACTTGTTGGCTGAGGGAGGCAAACCGAGAGTGGGAACATGCGGACGGTGTGTCAGACAAGTGTTAAGGGAAACGAAGCAGGCAGGATTGGGGTGGCCGTGTGTTTGGGGGTGTAGGCTGGGCTACTTCACACTAGGGAAGAGCATGGTGCTCTTTGGTCCTCCCACTCGGGTGGCCCTACCTGCTGCTCCACCGTCCAGCCCCTCATTGTGTTTTTGAGGAACTTGTTGGAATGTCCCTGAGGAGAGGTGACCAGTGAATAAGTTCAGGAGAGCGTGGGAAGAAAAACATGTAGACAGTGTGTGATTGCCCTCCTGGGTGATTGTGAAGAGAGAGGAGAGAGAATGTGGCTGCAAAGGAGGCCGTGAACTTCTTTAGGGTGGGGGGTTCAGGAGATCATTGTCCTCAAGCACGCCACCTCTTTTCTTTTTTAAAATCTCCCTCTGTCTCTCTCTCGTGCTCTCTCGCTCATACTCTCAATACTCTCTTTCTCCCCTCTCCCTTTCCTTCTTCCTCTCTTTTCACTCCCTCTCTTTGGTGTGTGTGTGTGATGTATATGAGT
Source organism: Rhombomys opimus (assembly GCA_010120015.1). Classification (NCBI taxonomy): domain Eukaryota; kingdom Metazoa; phylum Chordata; class Mammalia; order Rodentia; family Muridae; genus Rhombomys; species Rhombomys opimus. Next base: position 1,876,445 of record REGO01000310.1, read on the forward strand.
AAGTGTGCATGTGTAGAGGTCAGAGTTGGTTTTCTCCAGGCTTGCACACAGGCACCTTGGCCCATTGCGACATCTTGTTGGCTCGATCCACTGTACTTTTAGAGACACTGTCTCTTTGTAGAGTTAACTGATTGACTAGGCTGATGGGCCAGTGAGCTCTGAGAAGTGTCTCTGTTCTCGGTAGCACCGGAGCAGACAGACACAGCACCTGCTCTTGACCTGGGCGTCAAGAGTTTGAGTTCAGATTCCAGTGCGTGGATGATGAGCTCGACCCACTGACATCTCAACATCCCCCACGTGTGCTTCAGATAAGGTGTTAGGATGGGGCTTGGCTCCATGGTAGAGCACTGGCCTGGCATGACCTAGGTGCTGGGTTCTGGCACTGGCATTTAAAAGAAGGAAACAGAAGGAGGGAGGAAGGCTGTAAGTAGGTCTCAGATTACAGTGGAGGAAAGGGCAGATACCAGAGCAGGGCTGTTCATGGGCATCACCCTACCAAAGGAAGAGACAGCAGTGTGCAGGTGGGGGCCCCTCTGCCGGGGGACGGGTTGCCCACGGAACCGAGGCAGCCTCTGAAGCCTCTGATCACTGAGTAGAAAGGTAAGATGGGGCAGAGGGGCAGATTGAGGATTAGCGACCATTGTAGACTTCAGCCCTGCTGGGCCAGACTGTGTTCTTTGCCTGTGTCGTCTGTGCTGCTGAAGCACAGAAGCAGCCACCTGCCAAGCATAAGCAATGGGCATCCTGCCCTGCGGACATTTAGGAACTGAGGTGGGCCTCCCCTGCCCCTGCCCTCTCAGGGTTGTGCGGTGTGGTAGTGAATCTCAGATCATGCACACATCCTTTAACAAAGGCAGAAGCAAAGCATGAGAAGGGCTCTCTGGCAGCTGCTGAGGTCAGAGGTTGCTTGCACTCACTGAGCACATTTTGTGGTAGCATCTGACCTACAGATGCAGTTTTTGAGACTACCTTTTGCTATTAGCTTTTGCATTTCCCCCCCTTCCTCTGGGGCTTTGAGGAAAGACACATTCTTGCTTTAAAAGATTTTTTTTTCTCTAATGTGCAAGTGTGCACATTAGTTATGTGTGGGACAAGTGTGGTCTGAGTCAGGTAGAATCCAAGGATGGAGAGGATGGAGGGAGAGGGCATCGACGAGCAGACTGGCTTTAAGTGATGGCACTCCTGAGGAGGAGGTATGACAGGCAGGAGTGTTTGCCGGGGCACAGGAGTGTGACATGATAGGAACAACAGACAAGGAAAGACAGAAACTGGACCTTGCCTTTCAGAATGATTCCTGATGACACATGCCAGGACTCGGATCACAGAAGGGTTGTTCCTGACAAAGATGGTCACGCTGTGAGCAAGCGTGACGTGTCTTCTGCCTTTCCCATTTGAGGTGGAGAGGAATGTCGCTGCACACAGGAAGGGGTTTTCGAGCATGTGTTTGATGAGTTTTTCTGTTTAGATGATAAGGCCCCAGTGACGGATACCAACATCCCGTCCCACCTGGACCAGATGTTGGACATACTGGTCCAAGAAGAAAACGAGCGGGAATCTGGAGAGACGGGGCCGTGCATGGAGTACCTGCTCCATCACAAGATCCTGGAGACACTGTACACCCTGGGGAAAGCTGACGTAAGTCCCTGGCCACCCCATGCTGGAGGCTACAAGTGCCCAGTTTAAGTGTGAAGGTGGGAATGGCCCGTGGTAGTGTTTGGCCTGAGACTGGGGAGAGGAGGGTGCGTTTCCTGAGCAGCTGTGACATCACGGAACAAGCAGAGCCTGAAGTGCTTGACCACAGGGCCGCTTGGCTGCGTAGATCCCAGCTAGGGCAAACCTTTGGGAAGATAAACTCAAGTACCTGCGCTCACAATCAAATGGGATAAGAACTGTTCGACAGTTGCAATCTAAGAGTCCATGGTTCTGAGAGGGGATCGTTCTGACATTCACTGCACCATCACAGTGGACACAGAGCAAATTTTAGGTTTAATGAACTTTGAAAAATCTTTGCAAATTTAATATTATCATATAAATAGTATCTTGTGCCACAGAAGCTTCAAATTCATGCAGCCTTAGCACCAGGGCCAGGGCGTGTTCTGAGACGCGTGAGCTGGTTTTGTGCCGTGGACACCTTAATGTGTGCAAACCCCAGGATGCCCCCAGTGCACCCTGCATGCTAGTGTGACCTGCAGTGTTTGAACTGGACTGGGAAGTGATTGTCTGACCCTCCTCTAGCTTGAAACCTCAGCAGCTCGTGAACTTCTGTAACGCAGAAAACTAAAATGAACTGATACACATTTTAATACTGCATAGTTGTAAACTAAAAGGCGTCAGCTTCTTTTGAGGTACATTTGTGTTAAGTGCACGCTTTTCTCAGGAATGAATCTGTGCCCTAGTAACTGGCATCACATTCTTATCCTGCTTGTTGCCATGCTGTTTAGTGAGGGATTTCACAGCGCTGACTTGTTTGGTGTTATAGGAAAATGGTAGTAACTGTACTGCTAGTAAATTCATTTCTGATAGAATTGATTGTAAATGTTGTTACCATTTTATTGGAATAATATAAGGTTGCTGTCATCCTAAATTACCATTGTGCTGAAGGCTGCATTTTAGGCTTTTCCAGATAGCATGTCTTCAATGGATGCACGTATGTAGGCTGTGTCGTCCACTTTGTCACAGAACAAACTACCTGGCTGACTCATGCTCTTTTAGTCCAGCAAGATAGCTGGCACGCTGAGAACGTCCAGTCATGTTCCTCATGAAACTCATAATCCAAATGTCTTCGCACTTAGCTTAGTCACCGTGCCAAGGGGTTCCTTTACTGATGTCGTTGTGTTACTTGTGACCTGTTCATGGCTGTGAGTAACAAGATCTGCTCCTGGTGCTGCAGAGCGTGAGCTCTCAGGCCCTGCTCTTCCAGAAGTCACACCCTTACGTGCCTGAAGCAGAGGCCAGTCTCACCAGCCCTTGCTCACCGTGGCATGTGTGCTCCTCACCTGAGGCTGGGGTCACGCCTGCCGTGTTACAGTCTCTGTGTGTCATTGCCTTTCTAGAGTGCCAGTCACAAATTATTATTAATATTATTATTATTGTTGGGTTTTGGAGACAGGCTTTCTCTGCGTAGCCCTAGCTGTCCTAGACTTGTAGATCAGGCTGGCCTCGAACTCACAGAGATCCGCCCTCAGAGTGCTGGGATCACAGGCATGCGCCACAGAACTTGGTGCCAGGCAGGAATATTAATGGACAGTTCTATCCTGGCAGAGTCACCAGCTGGTCAATTGTGTTGTCTTTGAGGGGATATGTGGATGGTTGTGGTCTGTCCTGTTGTGAACATTCACGTGTGTTTCTCATCTGTCCCATGCCCAGTGTCCTCCAGGAATGAAGCAGCAGGTTTTAGTGTTCTACACCAAGCTCCTGGGAAGAATCCGACAGCCCCTGCTTCCACACATCAACGTGCACAGACCTGTGCAGGTACCCACTCTCTTGACCTCAGAGCAAAGCACGCTGGATTCAGTGTGCACGTGATCTTGTATTGTTTTCCTAAGAGACAATAATGGAGGACAGTATTCCAACACAGCATGAAAGTTAGCGAATGTTTGTAGTTACCTTATAGCTCACCATATTTATATTTTTCTATAAAGTTTTATACTTTAATATTCATTTCATTTTACCTCCATAACATTACAAAGAAAGTTTTAAACTTAAATTTATTTTGATAGAAATTAATTCGACTCTGTGGTGAGGTCCTTGCAACACCGACGGAAAATGAAGAGATTCAGTTTCTCTGCATCGTGTGTGCGAAGCTGAAACAGGACCCCTACTTGGTTAACTTTTTTCTGGAGGTACGCCATGTTTCTCAGACCTGCAACTTATGAAAATTGAAATTAAATCCTCTCAGGAGCAATTCGGGACTGTGAGTTCTGCCCACCAGGAGTACTCTTCACTTAAGATCAGTGTTTATTCCAGCCCGAACTCACCAGGATGGGAGAATTTCAAGGAATGCACTTGAGCCAGACCTACAGGTGGGACTGAGACCAGGAATCCCAAGCCTGGCTGAGACCGAGGCTCGGGGGAGATGCTGTGCCAGGGAGTGTGGGGAGGGCAGCGAGCAGAGGTGGGCAGGCTAGTCAGCACCTCACCGAGCCAGCAGCTTGTTTGCCTTTTGGATGGCTGCAGCAGTTTGTACTATTTTTGTGGCCACAGTCAAGATATGGTCTGTTTCAACTGATATTTTAAATTTTACTTACAACTTTAAAAAAGAAAATAAATTGTGTCTACTTCCTGCTTTTCACTTTCTTTTTTCCTTTAATCTTTTTTTAGACTTTTTTTCTTTTTCTTTTTTTCTTCTTTTGGTTTTCAAGACAAGGATCCTCTGTGTAGCCTTGGCTGTCCTGGACTCACTTTGTAGACCAGGCTGGCCTCGAACTCACAGAGATCTGCCTGCCTCTGCGTCCCTGAGTGCTGGGATTACAGGCCACTATACCCAGCCTTTTTAAGATTTTTTTCTTTAATGTCTGTCTATGTGTTCGTGTGAGTGTGTGCGTGCATGTATTTGTGCATATGCGTGTTTGTGTGTGTGTGTGTACAGACGTGCTCTGAACCTGGTGTTCACTGGGTAGGATAGGCTGCTGGCCATGGAGCCCCAGGGATCTTGCTGTGAAGATCCTAGAGTGCAGGGACTCTCGGTGTGGGCCACTGTGGTGGGTGCTGGGAATCTCAGCGGAAGCCCTCACCTGCAGGTGAGCATTTGGCAGCTGAGCCAGACCTTCGCCCTTCCTGTTTGCTGAGCAGTGAAATCACTGAGGACGGTCGTACTTGGGTGCCTGCTGTTTCTGGACCGCATGAGGGTCTTAGGGTTTTTAGAGTTTGCCATTTTAATGTATTGGCTTGTCTTCTATTGTTGAATAGATAATATTCTATCTGCAGCATTCCTGGAGGCTGGCAGGCCGCTCAGCTGCAGAATGACATGGTTTGGTTCTGTATGCAGTGCTCTGGCCGGAACCTTTGCCTTCTGATGAAGAGGCTGGTGGTCAGCTGTGCTGAGGGGAGGGAGTTGAGCATCCGAAGATGGATGCAGGAGAAGCACCAGAAATGTCCATGGGGTGGACAGCTCACTTCTGCTGGGTCGGCAGAAAGATTTCTGGGAAGAGGTCTCTGACTTCCGGGAAGAGGCCACCTTTGCGACGAGCCTTGAGAAATGCCTAGCTAGAGATGAGTGGGCCTAGGAATGAGTGTGTTCAGGAAGCAGTCTGTGCAGGGTGTGTAAAGACAGGCTGGAGCTGTGTGAGGCTCTGAACGGCGGATGTGTGTTCTTCCCTGGAGCCACTAGTGAGTTCTGAGCACGGGTGCTGTTACGTGGCTGGGTCTGCGCCTGAGCACCTGCCCTCAGGCAGCATTCGGAGTGGGCTCGCTTAGGAGGGAGGAGTGTGGGGAGGTGACCCAGTGGGAAGAGCAGGGTTGCGCTGAGGTGTGCCAGTGTGCAGTGGCTGCAGAAGGAAGGCTCGGTGGGCCTCAGAGTAAAGATTGATGAGAGGGTTGGACAAGTTGCTCAGCGGCACCGCGAGTGCCCGGCAGCTGTGAAGCCATGTGTTCAGTACCGTGCCTGAATCTGCTCGCCCTGGAGATGGAGGCGAGCGGGGCAGAGCGAGCCCGAGCGTGCGGCGCCCGAGTGTGGCCCTGGCACGGCAGGAAGGCGGCGGGGAGGGCGTGAGCTCGGGTTTGTGTGCGGGCGGTGGAGCCCCGCCCCGGCGTGCTCTCCGTTCTGAGCACCGACCCTCATTTGCACACTTCCTTTCAGAACAAGTCGAGGTCACTGACGTCTAGAGCAGCCCCGGGCGCCGCCTCGGAAGAGGAGCCTCGAGGCCAGGGCGCCGAGTCTGCAGAGCCCAGCCAGCAGCCGGGGGCCACGGGCGCGGCCGGGGGGCGCTCGGGGTGCGAGGACGAGCCCCCGGCCGACGAGCTGTCCGCCAGCCTGGACGACCTCAGCCTGGGCCCCGCTCGGCCGAACCATGACTACAACCTCGTGACCTCCCTGCTGAACCTGACGAGGAGTCCGGTGAGTGGCCGCCCTCTCCCCGGCATCTGAGGTGCAGACACGCGGCCCCGGCTCCCAGGGCCCTGCTCCGGGAAAGCCCTGAGCCCTGGCCTCTTCCCTTCTCAGGACGGCCGCATAGCCGTGAAGGCGTGCGAGGGACTGATGCTGCTGGTGAGCCTGCCCGAGCCCGCGGCTGCCAGGTGCCTGGCGCAGAGCAGCTGCCTGTGCGAGCTGCTCACGGGCCGCCTCACCGCCCTGTACCAGGCGCTGCCCGCGTCCGTGGACCCGCTAGACATCGAGACGGTGGAGGCCGTCAACTGGGGGTAAGCCAGGCTCTGCTGCCCCCGGGGGCCGCTGTGGTCTACACTGACAGGAGCGTTCACTTTTAGTGAGCCCCACCAGTGCGTGTTCTGGGAATGGTTTCTTGAACTCACATTGGTCGTTAGTGGTGATAACTGCCCAGGCGCAGCCCAGGGGCTGCAGAGTTCTTTAAATGTTTACTGCAGAGTGTGTGTCAAGACCAGTTTGGAACTGCTTGTTGACAGCAGAGCGTGGAGAGGGCTGTGTCTGCCTTTGAGACACACTCACTCTCACTGGAGTCTTACTCTGTGGCCTTGGCACGGCAGCTCACAACTGCCTATAATTCTGGCCCCAGGGATCCACGCTTCTAGCCTCCATGGGAGCCTGCACTCACACACAGACACACATTGCTACACACACTAACAGAGCTTTAAGAAAAAAGAAATTTGCAAAAAAATTAAAAAATAAAAAAAAAACAAAAATAAAAAACAATCAAAAAACTGCCAACAAACAAAAACCCGAATTTTTTTGTTTTTAAGAATTGAATGTGTATAGTAATTGAGCGTTTCCTGCAGTGCGCTTTAGTCACACTTACGCTTCCCCCAGTGTCCCTGAGATCCACCCCTCCCTCCCAGGAAGGCATGCCTTCTACCCACCCAGCCCAGGAGCCCCGTTTCCCCTAAACTGATTGAATCCCGTTGAGGAAAGCCTAACATTTTAATCTGTTTACCGTTTGTCACTTTTCTCCAATTTGGTCTCACGCCGAAGTTTGCTCATGCCCTCATGAAGGCAGCCACACACATCACGCACACACTGCACTGGGGCAGCGGGAGCAGCCTTCCTTGGCGGCTTGGTGTCCATGTTGCTCTGGGTGTGGAAGAGCTGGCTCTGGTGCCTTCTCTCCTTATAAAGCAGGCGGCCTGCCTGCTCACCTTGCTCTTTGTTCTTTGGCCATACAGGTTGGACTCATACAGTCATAAGGAGGATGCGTCCGCCTTCCCGGGGAAGCGAGCTTTAATTTCCTTTCTTTCCTGGTTTGATTACTGTGACCAGCTCATCAAGGAGGCACAAAAGGTTTAAATTCTTCATTGTCTGTTGACGGTTTTAACATGTGTTTATTAAGCAAGACTTGCTTCGCTCTTCCAAAGTATCTTTAATTGTGCTTGGAAGTGCCACATGCTTTGCAAACACTCACCAGACAGCGATGGCTCCCCTTCAGCTGTCCCCTTTGGGGAGATGTAAAGTTATTGGAATTTTTCCCCCTGTTCTTCTTAGTTTTGGGGGGCATGGGGTGGTACAAAAGCAGATAACTGTCCTTGCAGAGGACCCAGGTCTGGTCGCAGCTCCACATAGCACTGGCCTTGGGTGAGCGCACAGTCCTTAGGCCCACATTGATGTGCTGGTGCCCGTGCTGTCTTCTAGACGGCCGCTGTCGCTCTCGCCAAGGCCATCCATGAGAGGTTCTTCACAGGAGTCATGGAGCCCCAGCTAATGCAGACGTGAGTGCCCTCTCCCCTGACAGAGGTGGCCCCTGGCCCCTGGCCGTCATTGTGCCCGCTGACCCACCTGCTCTGCCTAGGTCGGAGATAGGGATTCTGACATCAACGGCCCTGCTGCACCGCATCGTGCGGCAGGTGACCTCGGACGTCCTGCTCCAGGAAATGGTGGTCTTCATCCTTGGAGAGCAGAGGGAGCCAGAGACTCTGTCAGAAATCAGCAGACACCCCCTGAGGCACAGGTTAATCGAGCACTGCGACCACATATCTGATGAGGTGAGCCATGCCTGCCAGCGCTGGCCTAGACTCTGTGAAATGTGGCTTTTTAGTGTGCTTTGGATTTTATTTTGTGATGGCAAGGGGCAGGATGGTGGTGAGGGTCGGGGTGGTGGTGAGGGTCGGGGTGATGGTGAGGGTCGGGGTGATGGTGAGGGTCGGGGTGGTGGTGAGGGTCGGGGTGGTGGTGAGGGTCGGGGTGATGGTGAGGGTCGGGGTGGTGGTGAGGGTCGGGGTGATGGTGAGGGTTGAAGTGGTGGTTGAGGGGTCAGGGTGGTGGTGAGGGTCTCGGTGGTGGCAGGCATGTTTGCAGAGGTCAGAGGGAAGCTCGCAGGAGTCGACCGTGTGTGTGTGTGTGTGTGTTTCCCAGGTTGAACTCAGGTGATCAGGCGTGGCATCAGGTTCTGTAGGAGGGCACCACCTCGAGGCCCGGCTTGTGATCTCTTTCATGTGGCTTTAATGGCTGACAGTCTGGCTGGTGAAATGGCGAGGAGGGCAGCGGCCGTGAAAGTGTTTTTCAGCTTTTACCAATGTTGCTTTCAGATAAGCATAATGACGCTGAGGATGTTTGAGCATCTTCTACAAAAACCCAACGAGCACATTCTTTACAACTTGGTCCTAAGGAATCTTGAAGAAAGAAACTATACGGAGAACAAACCGTTATGCCCGGAAGACAAGGACGTGGTGGAGAACGGGCTGATAGCAGGAGCCGTGTAAGTGTGAGGTCTGGGTGGTGTCTCCCCCCAGGACTCTCTCCCAGCTGCCTTAAAGAGCGCAGCACCCCAGCCACCTCCCTGTAAACAGCGGCAGACGCCAGGAGTCCTCCTTGGCTAACAATAGCAGTGAACCCTGGAGCTCGTTAGTGTAATAGTCCTCCGATGTTAACAATAGTGATGAACCCTGGAGAGTGTTAGTGTAATTTTCATATTAAATACATTAGTTCTTATTTCTTTGTATTAGAAAAATTTTATGATGTTTCTCAGAAACTAGCAGAGAATCTTTTGGTTTAGAAAATATAATAAATGTTGTTTTTTATACATCATTAAATTAAACGTAGAGATCTGGAGGAAGATCCATTATTTACTGACATTTCACCAGATAACACTCTGCCAAGCCAAGAGTGGGTCAGCTCACCCCATGCCAGTCCAGACCACCCCAAAAATGATGGCAAGACGGAGGTCCACAAAATCGTCAACAGGTGGGTCGCTGGGTATTGAGTCTGTCACTCCTTCTGAATGAAGCAGCTCGGCCCGTAGTTGTCAGGGGAATGTACTGTCTTCCGACAGGTGCTGTGAGCGTTTGTGTCTTGGTTATGTAGCAAGTGACTGCTGGGAGCAACAGCTGGCACCGGGGGAAAAACCTGGCATGATAGAGAAGTCATTTTTCTTAAAGTGCTGGCCATTCTACTCGGGCTTCTGAGGTCAACCTTTAGCTCGGCAAAAGGAGAAAGGGGAAGTAATTGAGAAAGAAGTACAGGCTAAGGCGCCAGTGAGTCCCTACGAGTGACCTAGCGCTATCGGATTCCCAGATGCAGCAGCACTGGCAATTGCCAGTCTGACAAATGTGATCACAAGCATGTCTGCTACAGTGTTGAACTATTTTTTTCAATTTATGAAAAAAAAATTAAATTTTTTTTCAATTTACATTTTTTTTTAAAGTGTCTTTTCATGACATTTCCTCTTGTGTCTGATTTTAATGCTGTCATTGATATACCTGGTTCTGGCAGGTGAAATTAAACCCCCCCCCCCCCACACACACCAAAAACCATCTGGCTCAAATGTGAAATTACAGTCCCTAAGAATGTCTCAGGCTAGTTTCTGAAGGCCGCTCCCATTCTTGTGCCATAGTCTGAAGTTTAAGTCTGTGTTAGGCTTATTTGTGTTTCATACAGGATTATTTTTTAATAAAACCTTTACTTAATAATCTGAAGGCTGGCTACCATCTATCAAACCTTGAAGTATACTTTCATTTTTCAAATTCCCATTTGCATCCATAACTGGTTAAGTCTGTGCGCAGTTCCTGTGTCATGTGTGAGAGCCTGTGGTGCCGAGCGTCTGCGCTTAGTGTGTGCTTAGTCCGCGCTTAGTGTGTGAGAGCCCGCGGTGCTGAGCGTCTGCGCTTAGTGTGTGCTTAGTCTGCGCTTAGTGTGTGAGAGCCTGCGGTGCCGAGCGTCTGCGCTCACGGCAGCCTTTCCCTTTCAGTTTCCTCTGTCTGGTGCCAGATGAAGCAAAGTCATCCTACCACGTTGAGGGCACTGGTTATGACACCTACCTCCGAGATGCTCACAGGCAGGTAGGTGACACACCGGACCTGTTTGGGGTGCGTGGGGGTGTAAATGTACAAACGTGTCACCCTCCCCACTACCTTGCCTGGTTGGCAGCAACCCTTCCTCCAGAGAAAGAACTTGACTCACCTGAGAAATGAGATGTGACTCTGCTAGCACCATTAATTTGTTCATTCATTCATTCCTTCGTTCATTCATTTGTTTAGTTTTGGTTTGGGGGTCTCAGGTTAGCCAGGCTGGCCTTGAATTTGCTTTTCTCTCCCAAGTGCTAGGATTACAGATGTGTGCCACCATACCTGGCTCTGAAGGACTGGTTGTTTGGTTGGTTGGGTTTTAAGTTGTTTGTTTTTATGTGCATTGGTGTTTTGATTGCATATTCTGTGTGAGGGTGTCAGATCCCCTGGGGAGGGGTCACAGACAGCTGTGAGCTGCCTCGTGGGTGCTGGGAATTGAACCTCTGGAAGATTAGCCAGGGTTTCTAACCACTGAGCCATCTCTCCAGTGCCTCAAGGGCTAGTTTTATTGCATTTACTGCCATGTCATTCAACACAATAATAAGGAAGTACTAGAAAAATGCAATAGAAAACTCCCGCGATTATTTCACTGTTGGATTTGGCCAATATGAAACTGCCTAGTCAAGTCATGAGAAATGAGTGCTAGCTCTCCTTTTCCGTCCTTATCACTGACGGGCTTCCCTCGGGCCACGGACCACCCCCTGGAGAGCGCTGGTTCATCCTGTTACCTGCCTGGAGTCTGTCTGTTCTAAGAAGAGCAAGCTTGCTTGGTGATAGGCATCATCCATCCATTCCATGTAAATGCATGCAGTGTAGGGTGTTCATGTAAATACATGCAGTGTAAAAACGTGTAACATCTCAGAGGACGCTTTGGCTCTGAACCAGTGTTCTCCATTTCTGCCACTGTGGCTGGAGTCAGCCCTGTAGAGAAAGGGCCACAGCAGGCGCCGCAGAAGTACCTCAGAGTCACGTGTGCTGCTTCCCCCAGCCTTGACGGCTACGGCCTCTGCAGTGTGCCCTGCTCCTCCTGGTTGGGAGATGAGCTGACATCCCCACTCCGAAACATCAGGCATAGCTGACACTCACGGGGTCTTTATATGGTGTCTGAGGAAACTGTTTCTGTTTCATCTTGAAGTGTTTCTTGCCTGTTCTTTAATACCCAAATACTTTCCTCCTAGTTCCGGGACTACTGTGCTATCTGCTTACGGTGGGAGTGGCCTGGAGCCCCGAAACCTCTGGAAAAGTGTGATTTAGATGCAGCCTTCTTTGAAGGACATTTTCTAAAAGTTTTGTTTGACAGAATGGGAAGAATTCTTGACCAGGTGATGTATTGGGAGATCCTGGTTTCCGTGCTGTGGTGTTAACCTCTTGTGTGATCGTGGCTGAGTCTGTCCTTGGCTGAATGGCTGTCCGTGGGCTGTGAGTGCAGAGCCAGAGGCTGGTTTTCACTGTGCCCAGTGGATGGGAACAGAGCCTAGTGTCCCGCCTGCCTGGTCAGCTCCCAGATCCCCTTTGCTGTCCCAGGCGCCCGTCTGTCACCTCTTGGTAGCTCGTAAGCCGGCCAGTTGTCTCTGGCTGCTTGGAAAAGAGCTGACAGCAGTATGGCTTCGTCAGAAGTCCTGTACGCCTCTCTCAATCCTGCTGGCTTCTCACCAGTGAGCAGCAGTGAGCAGCTGAGGTGAAGGAATCCCGTGAGTCCACGTTTGTGACCCGTCTAAGGAGGTGCACACACACGGGCTTCTGTAAAAGGCTGTGTTTAAAAGTCCAGGTACCACTGTTGTTAGGGCATCGCTTTGGTATGTCCTGTGTGGTTCACACGTGTCTGACACAGTGGCAGGCTTTGGTGGCCTGCTGCACTCGTGACACAATTGCGGGCTGGATGGGAGCTCTGTCTCTCTGTGGGTGGCGATGCCTGTCCTCTGTCTCCCTAGTCTGAGCTCCTTGCAATGAGTGCATTTGCCTCGGTGGTGAGGGCTAAATTAGCTGCGGGCGTCTCCCTTTCAGAAGGGTCAGGGGCAGTGGCGTCCCCTCCCTGGAAGCTGGGACAGGAATCCTTGTGTTTGCTTCCTCCCAGCCGTACGATGTGAATCTGCAGGTGACCTCCGTACTGTCCAGGCTTTCCCTCTTCCCTCATCCACACACACATGAGTACCTCCTGGATCCCTACGTCAACCTGGCCTCTGGCTGCAGGTCGCTGTTCTCCGTGATTGTCAGGGTGAGTTCACTAATGCTCCGTACTCCCGGATCTTCCAGTGGGAGATCTTCATCACATCTTCATCTCACGTGTGTGGTCAGTGTAAGGAATGTGTAGCGAGTGCTGCAGGTACTTGCTGTCCATGCAGGACCATTGCACAGTCAGGCATTTATCTCCGTCAGTAGCACACGGGCTGGAGAGGTGCTTCAGGGCTTAGCACTGGCTTTTTCCGACCCAGGCTTAGTCCCCAGCACCCACACAGGGGCTCACAACCATCTGCAACTCCAGTTCCCAGGATCAACACCTTCTCAACTCCACAGGAACCAAGCACACATGTATACATACATGCATGCAGGCCAAACACTCATGCAGAAAGTAAGTAAATATAAAATTGTTTTATTTATAGAAATGTGCTTGTGTGTGTGTGTCTACATGAGTGTGCGTGCACAGGCCCATGCTACATGCATGTGTATGCAGGTGTGCTTGGCCATATGTGCTTCCCTCTAGGCCAGAGGGTGTGTCAGGGGTCTTCCGCTGTCACCCTCCACTTTAGTTTTTGGGGTGAGGTCTTCTGAACCCACAGTCCACCCTCTCAGCTGGGCGGGCTGCCAGTGAGGCTGGGATTGTCCTATCTGCACCAGCATTGCTGGAGTGCGGGTGCTCACCGCTGCTCCAGCGTCGGTGTGGACCCTGGGGACTTGACCTCAGGTCCTCACGCTGGAACGAGCACACACCACCCACAGGGCCACCTCCCCGGCCCTGACCTTTAATTATGAAGTTGAGGTAGAGTTGTTAGAAACGATGATGGAAATCCCAACCCTTCTGTTTTACCAATAAGGACTCAGGAGCCAGACGCTGGTGCTAGCTCAGAGAGGCAGAGAAAGCACCCAGCTGACTTTCCTTCTCAGCTCGGGTCCAGATGGAAAAAACCCAAAAGGCTCATAAACTCAGCTGACAGCCCAGGAGGAAAAGGCCAAAAAACCCAAGGCTGAAGGCTTGCTAGTTCAAAACCCAGGAAGCCAGGGAGCTGAGAAGCTGAAGCCTAAGCTAAAGCCAGAGCTTGAGCTAAAAGCCCTGCTTCTCCACGCTGTCTTAAGTATCCCTCACCTCAAAACCCCTCCTACTCTTTCATCCCTGTCAGCTGGTTTCCTGCTAGGCCTCTTGACCTAGCGTTAACTTCATTAGATCGAGATTACAGAGAGCTCCTGAGTTAGAGGTGTGTGCGAGGGCTGGGCGACTACTCCATGCTCACCTTTTCACAAAAACAGAAAGTTCGTGGATTAAAGGTGTGTGTTAGGGATCAGCCAAACTGAGCAATCAATGAACAGGGTTTTACAGTTCACAATTTTGGGGTTCACAGTGGGATCAAATAAAGGTAGGAGTTGGTTGGTCAAAGATCGGTGACTGGGAGGGAGGTGTCTGAGGAAGATTCTGGTGGAGTCAGCCGGGAGCTGAGTTCTTGGCTTCTCATACAGGTCGTTGGCGACCTCATGGTTCGGATTCAGCGCATTCAGGACTTTACCCCCAAGCTTCTCCTCGTCAGGAAGCGGCTGCTTGGCCTGGAGCCAGAAGGCCCGATGTGAGTCAGGGTTAATAGACTTTGTCCAGAGCCCCCCACTCCGTGCTGTGCTGTTGTCCTGATTCTCTGTGTGCTCTCTCCAGTGTTGACCACATCACCTTGCTGGAGGGCGTCATTGTGTTAGAGGAGTTCTGCAAGGAGCTGGCGGCCATCGCGTTTGTGAAGTACCACGCTTCTGCCACGCCGTGAGTCCCTGTGACATCACCCACTCAGCCACGAGAGGGCAGGAAGCCCCGTGAGTGTCGCCTGACCTGGACAGCACGCTTAGGGCCCACGCGTGACGGCGCTCGGCGAGGCTGGTGCTGCTTCCACCGGCTCTGCCATCTCCATTCTCTGTGTTTGCACGTTGCTGAAACCCGGGAAGCAAGCGGATGAGCGCCACTTAGCAGCCTGTGACTGAGAAGCCGCAGACGTCTCATTTAGGACTGGCTGTGTTCCTGTTATTTTAATATCCTTTTAGGCAGCAAGGCATTCTGACATTCTCTGGGACTCAAGTGCTTACATTCTTTTGTATTAATAAGCAGCAAAAAAAATCACTAATTTTATAACTTTTTAAGGTTAAGATTCTTATCATACAGAATGTTTAGGAAAACTGTAAATGAGAAAAAATGTAGTTGAGGAAACATGGGGAGCGTGTCCAGGAGATGAGAACGTGGAGAGCACCATCGACCTCCTCAGCTTTTGTAAGAATAACAATTTGCTATGACAGAGAAGTTCTTGATTAATATATTATATATATTTTTAAAGAAATGTTCTTTCACTCTCCTGTGCACATGGCCATGTTCGTGGTTGGTTTCCACCTGTGGCTCCCAGTTAATTTAAACTGTCGTTGTCGCCACGGCATCGGATTCATGTTCGTCCTTGATAGTGTTTGCTAAAATAGCATTCTTTAATCTAATTAACACGCTGGGTGGGGCCCCGCCCCCAGCTCCCTCTGAAGTTGCATCATGAGCTTGCTTCCTTCCTGAAGTGAGGGCTAGTGCCGGTGGGGCCTGCTGAGAAGCAGCAGCCAGGTGCCGAGGGCCTGGCAGTGTTTACATTTGCTTTTCACTTGTTCAGTCCTCTGTCCTAAGTGATTCTAAAGATACATGTGTTTTAGGTCTCTTCCTGTTGAGTTTACACCTTGGTTAGGGAGACAGTGTGAGTGAGTGAGTGCTTGGATGCAGGATGGCTGGGTAGCCAGGTGCAGGGAACTGCTGCGGGACACTGCTTGTCCCCTTGTCTTCTGGTCTTCAGGTGACTGAGCTGGTCCCTCATACGTGGCTCCGAAGCGCATGTCCTTGTTCAAGTGCTAGATAGCAGGCCCTGGGGTGTGTCATGGCACGCTTGACACGTGGCTCGGTCCGTTTTACTAGTGTTTCTGACTCCTTTTATAGTTCAGTTTTGCTACTTAGGAACAAAATAGCAAAAGATTAAGAAGAGCCCAGGCCCAGGATGCTCGTCGCTGACAGCGCAACTACTATGTGTCTCTGACACGATGCAGATCTTCCCGTGCTCCTTCAGGAAATCCATTAAGTGAAACCCTGAGGTGGAGAGTGAGAAACAGGGCTTGCCTACACGGCTTCCCTCCACGGCTTCCCTTCCATGGTTTTGAGTGGTGAGAAGTGGCTCCTTTGGTTGTATTTATTGACTGGTCTGACCTCGTTCTGAGATGTTGCTACAGTCTGATGAAGGTGTGTTTGAAGGTGATGAAGGTGTGTTTGAAGTGAGGCATTGAGAGTGTCAGGTAGTTCTTACTGCTCCCGTCATGCCCTGGGGCTGTGGGGCACTGAGGTGCCCACCCAGACCAAATACTGGTCCTTCACAGCTGGCCTGATGCTGGCCCCTTGGATGGGTGCGCGAAGCTTTAACTGTGTGTTTGCTGCTTCTGAAGATAGTTTTCCTAAGCTGACGGCCTTGGCCTGTACCTAGCTCTGCTTAACCTGCTTCTCTTCTGAGCTTAATTTCTCCTTCATATTTAACTCAGACCCAGAGTCAGCACAAGTCATGAACTGACTCTGAGTCGGTTTGTTAAGGGAGCCCTGTGCCACTTCACAGGCGATTCCTAGTCTTCGAGCCCGGCTCAGACTGTGGACCACCCCTGCCAGTGGTGGCCACGGTGAGCTCCAGACTGAGTTCTAGCCCTCTTCCTGTTTGTATAAATAAGAAATGCATATGCACATCTATTTCTCTTACTTTCTAACAGTGTTGTCTTCGGGTTTATTTTCAATAATGAGCCATTCTTCACTTGACCGAACCAGGTTTGTCGTCGACAGTTTCTGTTGTAGTGCTCGCATCACAGCGATGTAATGTTCTCATAGAGTACCTGTGCAATATGAAGCTGTGAGTGGACTCACAGCTCTGGGCTTAACTGTAATTGTTGTGTGTGTACACGTGTGTATATAAATGTGTGTATGTGTGTGTGTGTGTGTATATATATACATATATATATATATATATATGAAAGGACCAAAATCCTTGGCTTGCTTACACTGTTGCTAGTGTAAAGGTTGTTACATTTAATTTTACAGGGCACAAATTATAGAAAGACGTCATGCTTTTCACGGTAATACGGCCATGACTTACTACAGTACTCTGCAGTTACCATTTAGTTGTGAAGTTCACCATGTAACAGAAGACGTTATGGTGAAATGCCAAATCCACAAACTATGTGGTAATTTTACCTTTTGGATTGTACAATAAAGTAAAATCTGCATGTCATTGTGACCCTTGCTGTGTGGGACAGAGAGTCCTGCTTCTGGCCCTGTGAAACTGTCACTGACACTGTTTACATTAAACAGGATATTTGGCAGATCTTCCTGTGAGCGCTGTGTGGGTCTCCAGAAGTGTCGTGAAGGTCTGGGGCCCCGGGCCACCCATGGAGATGCTCCTCAGGTGACTGCTGCCTGCTGTCCCCTCCAGGCAGATGGAGAACAGCTGCAGCTTTTGCGCCAACAGTGCATGCGGGACTGAGAGCGAAATGAAGAAAATAAATCAGTGTAATATAAACAAAACATTGTCTTATATTTTTTATAGATTTGTAACTGAAAGTATTTTATCCACTGCTAAGTCTGAGACCGTGATTCTTTTTACATTTATTTGGTTTTCATCTTTGACGGTTTCACACATGAATATGATGTATTTTGGTCAGTTTTCGTCCCCATTAACACTTTCTTCCCAATGTGCCTCTCCTGCTTTTATGCCTCTTCTGGTTTCATGTCTTGTTTTGATCCACTGAAGTTAGACTCGTTGGCATGAGCACAGGCCTGCAGCTCTTTACTGACAGGGCAGTGTAGCAGCCGGCTCACCACTGAAGACAATGACCCCAACAACCATTCAAGTAGTTCCTCAGGGAGAGTAGGTTGTGCCTTTACTCAGGATAGCATGTTGGCAGGCCTGTCTTGGGCAGGGGGTAGCCCCAGTGGCTGTGGCTTCCCAGGTGTCCTCATAGCACATGCCAGAAGACACTATGAAGCAGTGATTTCTTCACCCCAGCATACAAAGGGTTACGGACACTATAGCTGTTGAGCCACTGAGTTCTACACCATAGGGGAGAGAATGGGGGGAATGTCTCTGTCATTTGTGGGAGAACTTAGCACTTGACCATTCCCTGAGGTCAGTTTCATGCACATCTTTCGGCTGGCTCTCCTTGACAATCATGCCCTTTATCAGTGTTCCCAACCTTGCAAATGCTGCAACCCTTTAATTCGGTTCCTCATGTGGTATGACCCCAACCATAAAATTATTTCATTGCTACTTCATGACTGTCATTTTGTTGCTGTTATGAATCATAATATAAATATCTGATACTCAGGATCTGATATGCGCCCCTTGTGACAGGGTGTTTTGATTCCCCAAGGGGTCATGACCCTAGGTTGAGAAGCTGTTCTAAAGGATGCCATTCATGGGAATCTCAGGGAGACAGTCATCTAAACACTGTTTCTGAGCATGTTTTCAACATCGTAAAAAATCTTCCATTTTAACTGCCGTTTAAAGCAGATTTTAGTCTTACTCATTTACTTAGTATTTACTTACTATTTTCCCAAAACCTTGGTTGGAAATAGGGTAAAAGGGGACAAATATACAACTAGATGGGAAATGTGTTTCCCTGGGTCTTTTCAGTCCCTGTTACCCAGATAGCTTCAGAGGGAAATGGGGTTAGCTTGGAAGTACAAAGCTGCAAGGTTTGTGTAGGTGAGAAGGGCCCATTACCTTCCTGCCCCATAGATTTCAAAGGGAAACAGCACTTTAAGCTGGGCAGCCACTGTGGAAACAGGTATAGCAGTGTCTCTGAAAGATGGGAACTGATCTATCTTAAGATCCAGCTATTCCAATTCCAGGTCTAGTGCTGCATCCCTTGGAGGCCCTCAGCAACCACCTGAGGAAGACAGGTGAGATCGCTAGGCACCAGTCCCCTGCTTGCACCAGGACAGTGGGCAAACACAGCAGCAGTGAGCTGTGCCCAAATCCCTGTGCCCGCCATCTACTGGACCTTACCCCTATCTGCATCCCCAAAGGCCAGCAGGCTCCAGGCACCCCCAGGCTGCAGGGTAAACACAGCAGAGGTGAGCTACGCCTGGCCCCTGCACCCGCCATCTACTGAACCTTACACCCATGGGCATTGCCCGAAGCCAGTGGCCGCCTGGGGTCCACTAGTCAATGCCAGAGACAACCAGATGGCTAAAGGCCAGTGCAAGAACACAAATAACAAGAGCCTGGGCAAAATGTCAACACCAGAACCCAAGTATTCTACAGCAAGCCCAGGATATCTTAACACAGTTGAAAAAGAAAATGATCTTAAATCCAGTCTCATGAAGAGGATAGAGGCTTTAAAGAAGAAATTAATAAATCTATTAGAGAAATATAGGAAAATAGAATTAAACAGACAAAATGAATAAAACTGTCCAAGACCTGAAAACGAAGTAGAAACAATAAAGAAAACACAATCTGAAGAAAACCCAGGGAAGAAAACAGGAACAACAGATGTAAGCATCTACAACAGAATCCATGAGAAGAGAAAATCTCAGCCAGAAGATACGATAGAAGAAATTAACACATCAGTCAAAATGTTAAAGCTAAAGAATTCATGACACAAAACATCCAGGAAATCTGGGATACTATGAAAAGACCAAACCTGTGAATAATAGGAATAAAAGAATGTGAAGAGTCCAAGCTCTAAGAACCAGAAAATATTTTTAGCAAAATCATAGAAGAAAGTTTCCCTAACCTAAAGAAAGATGCCTATAAATATACAAGAAGCTTATGGAATACCAAACATATTAGACCAGAAAAGAAAATTCTCCTGCCACATAATAATTAAAACACTAAATGTACAGGATAAAGAACATTAAAAGCTGGAAGAGAAAAGGGCCAAGTAACATAAAGGCAAACCTCTCAGAATTACACCTGACTTCTCACCAGAGACTCTAGAAGCAAGAAGGTCCTGGACAGTTATCTTACAGACACTAGGAGAACACAGATTTCAGCCCAAACTACTATACCCAGAAAAATTCTCAATCACCATAGATGGAGAAAACAAGGTATTACAAGACAAAATGAAATTTAAACAATATCCACAAATCTAGCCCTACAGAAAATACTAGAAGAAAAACTCCACCCCAATGAGGGTAACTGCAGCCAAGAAAATCCAGAAAAAAGTAAGTCCACACCAGCAAAAAACAAAAGAGGGGAGGCACACACAAGTACACTCACACGGATACCACCAACATCGAGATAACAGGAATCTTTCTTCATTAATATCTTTCAACATCAGTGGTCTCAATTCACCAATAAAAAGACACAGGCTAACAGAATGGTTGCAAAAACAGGATCCATCATTCTGTTCATAAAATAAACACATCTCAGCAACAAAGATAACCATTACCTCAGAATAAAGGGCTAGAAAAGGTTTTCCAAGAAAATTAACACAAGCAAGCCAGAGTAGCTATTCTCATATCTAATAAGATAGACTTTCAACCAAAATTAATCAAAAGAGATGGGGAAGGACACTTCATACTCATCAAAAAAAAAAAAAAAAAAAAAAAATTACACCAAGATGGTGTCTCAATTCTGAACATATATGCCCCAAATGCAAGGGCACCCACATTTGTAAAAGAAACATTACAAAAGCTTAAACCACACATCGAATCTCACATGTTATAGTAGGAGACTTTCAACACAGCTTGCTCTCCAATGGACAGATCATCCAGACAGAAACTAAAGAGAGAAACAATGAAACTAACCAACGTTATGAGTCAGTTGAACCTAACATATCTACAGAACATTCCATACAAACACAAAAGAATATACTTTATCAGCACTTCATGGAACATTCTCCAAAATTAACCACATAATCAGACACAAGGCAAGCCTCAACAGATACAAGAATTGTGCAACAACACCTTGTAATCTATCAGGCCACCAGGGATTAAAGCTGGACTTCAACAACAGCAGAAACAGAAACCTGCCTACAAACTCATGGAAACTGAACAACTCTCATTGAAAGCTGGGTCAGGGAAGAAATAAAGAAATTAAAGAGTTTCTAGAATTCAATGAAAATGAAGGCACAACATAGCCAAATTAATGGGACACAATGAAATCAGTGCTAAGAGGAAAGTTCATGGCACCAAGTGCCTTCATAAAGAAGTAGGAGACATCTCACACAAGCAATGTAAAAGCACACCTGAGAGCTCTGGAAGAAAAAGAATCAAACTCCCCCAAGAGGTTTAGATGGCAGAAAATAATCAAAATTAGGGCTGAAATCAATAAAGTAGAAACAAAAAGGGCATACAAAGAATCAACAAAACCAAGAGCTGGTTCTTTGAGAAAATCAACAAGATAGACAAACCCTTAGCCAAAAGGCAGAGGGAGGGTATCCAAATTAACAAAATCAGAAATGAAAAAGGGGGTATAACAACAGGCACTGAGGAAATCCAAAAAATCATTAGATCTTAACTTGAAAAGCATATATAACACAAAATTCGAAGATCTAAATGAAATGGATGATTTTCTTGATACCACTTACTAATGTTAAATCAAGATCGGGTAAACAGTTGAAATAGACCTATAACCCCCAAGGAAATAGACATAGTCATTAAAAGTCTCCCACCCAAAACAAAACCAACCAACAAAAACAAAAACAAAAACAAACAAAACCCAACTCAGGGCCAGATAGTATCAGGGCAGAATTCTACCAGACTTTCAAAGAAGAGCAAAGAAGAGCTAATACCAATACTCCACAAACTATTTCACAAAATAGAAACAGAAGGACACTGCCAAACCATTCTATGAGGCCACAGTTACCCTGATACCTAAACCACACAAAGACCCAACAAAAAAAGAGAATTTCAGACCAATTTCCCTTATGAACAGTGACCCCCCCCCCCAAACGATCAAATACTCCCAAACTGAATTCAGGAACACATCAAAAATATCATCCACCATGATCAAGTAGGCTTCATCCCAGGGATGCAGGGATGGTTCAACATGTGAAAATCCTTCAAGGTAATTCACCATATAAGCAAACTGAAAGGAAAACAAAACAAAACAAAACAAAACAAAACAAAAACCACACAATCATCTTTTACTAGATGCTGAAAAAGCTTTTGACAAAATCCAACACCACTTTATGTTAAAAGTCTTGGAGAGATCAGGGATACAAGGCCCATACCTAAACACAATAAAGGCAATATATAGCAAGCCGATAGCCAGCATCAAATTAAATGGAGAGAGACTTCTAGCAATTGCACTAAAATCAGGGACAAGGCAAGGATGCCCATTGTCTCCGTATCTCTTCAATATAGTCCTAGCTAGAGCAATAAGACAGCTAAAGGAGATCAAGAGGATACAATTTGGAAGGGAAGAAGTCAAAGTATTGCTATTCACAGATGATGATAGCATATATAGGTGACCCCCAAAATTCTACCAGAGAACTCCTACAGCTGATTGTTGCCACCCGCGTAACCGTCTCGCCAGCAAGAACGCACATGGATAACAGGATCCTTCTGCAGCAGGCTTTATTATCATGCAATGAAAGGAGGAAGACCCCAGGCCCCAAAGTGGTGCTGCTTAAATAAGCCCTGATCACACTTAAGCGACGTGGAGTGACGTGTCATACCCTGATTGGCTACTTACTCATTACCCGCCTGATGGCCCGGGCTCGGCAGAGGTTTCGCTTGCTTTCGCATCCAGCACATGCGCTCTAGAGGTTGTTACCAGTACAGAGACTGGATGTCGGTGCCATCTTGTAATGGCGTCTGAACCTCGGCTCTCCACAGCTGATAAATACCTTCAGCAAAGTGGCTAAATGCAAAATTAACACAAAAACAAAAACAAACAAACAAGCAAACAAAAACAAAAACCAGAAAAAGAAAAAGAAAGAAGGAAAGAAAGAAAGAAAGAAAATCAGTATCCCTCCTGTATACAAGCAATAGATGGACTGAGAAAGAAATCAGGGAAACTACACCCTTCATGATAGCCATGAATAATATAAAGTATCTTGGTGTAATTTTATCCAAGCAAGTGAAAGACCTGTATGACAAAAACTTCAAGTCTCTGAAGAAAGAAATTGAAGAAGATATCAGAAGGTGGAAAGATTTCCCATGCTCATGGATCAATAGGATTAACATAGTGAAAAAGGCCATCTTAACAAAAACAGTCTACAAATTCAATGCAGTTCCCATCAAATACCAACAATTTTTTACAGACCTTGAAAGAACAATTCTCAACTTCATATGGAAAAGCAAAAAAACACAAAATAGCTAAAAATAAACCTGTACAATAAAAGATTTTTCTGGAGGTATCTTTATCCCTGATTTCAAGCTGTACTACAGAGCAACAGTAACAAAAACTACATGGTACTGGCATAGAAACAGAATGGTGGATCAATGGAATCAAACTGAAGATCCAGAAATAAACCCACATGCCTACAGAAACTTGATTTTTGACCAAGAAGCCAAAACCATTCAATTTAAAAATGATAGCAAACAAATGCTTCAACAAATGTTGCTGGTCTGACAGAATGTCTACATGTAGAAAAATGCAAATAGATCCATATTTATCACCCTGTACAAAACTCAAGTCTAAATGGATCAAGGACCTTTATATAAAACCAGACACACTAAACCTGTTAGAAGAGAACATGGGAAAGAGCCTTGAACACATTGGCACAGGAGACAACTTCCTGAACAGAACACCAACAGCACAGGCTTTAAGATCAACAATCAATAAATGGGACCTCATGAAACTGAAAAGCTTCTGTAAAGCAAAAGACCCTGTCATCAGAACAAAACGACAGCCTACAGACTGGGAAAGGATCTTCACCAACCCTACATCTGACAGGGGGCTAATATTCAGAATATATAAGGAACTCAAGAACTCAAACACCAACAAAGCAAATATTAAAAAAAATTTAAATGGGGTACAGAGCTAAACAGAGAATTCTCTGTAGAGGAATATAGAATGCCAGAGAAACACTTAAAGAAATGCTCAATGTCCTTAATCATCAGGGAAACGCAAATCAAAATGACTCTGAAATTTCACCTTACACCCATTAGAATGGCTAAGATAAAAAACCCAAAACCCAAGTGACAACACATGCTGGAGAGGATGTGGAGAAAGGGGAACCCTCCTCCACTGCTGGTGGGAATGTAAACTTGTACAACCACTTTGGAAGTCAATCTGGTGCTTTTTAAGACAACTAAGAATAGCACTTCCTCAAGATCCAGCTATACCACTCTTGGGCATATACCCGAAAGATGTTCCACCATTCAACAAGGACATTTGCTCAACTATGTTCATAGCAACTTTATTCACAATAGCTAGAAACTGGAAATAACCTAGGTGTCCCTCAACTGAAGAATGGGTAGAGAAATTATGGTACATTTACACAATGGAAATGGAATACTATTCAGCTATTAAAAACAAAGAAATCATGAAATTTGCAGGAAAAAGGTGGGAACTAGAAAAGATCATCATCAGTGAGGTAACCCAGGTACAGAAAGACACACATGATATGTGTTCACTTATAAGCGGATTTTAGTCATGTAGTGCAGGATAACCATACTACAATCCACAGACCCAAAGAAGCTAAGTATCAAGGAGGACCCAAGGGAGGATGCCTGAATCCCACTGGGAAGGGAAATAGAATAGGCAGAGGAAGTGCTGGAAAAGAGGGAACGGGATGGGAGAGGGAGTGCTGAGGGAATGAGGGTAAGGATCTGATGTGGGGAGAGAGGAGGAAGGCAGGAGGACAGAGGCCATGCAAAGAGAAAAGAAACCATGGCCTGAGGCATCACTGAGAAAGGCTGGAGACCTGTGACAGGGTGGGCTTCTGAGAGGATATAGTGACACTAGAAGGGGACATGGAGACTGAAGAGGACACCCTCTCACCAGACAGGACTCCTGGTGGATGGAGGGGAACACCAACCCACCCAGAAAAACTTTGACCCAAAATTTACCCTGCCTGCAAGATGTGCAGGGATAAAGACAGAGCAGAGACTGAGGGAATGTCCCACCAATGCCTGGCTACACCATGGGAGAGAGCCAAGCCCTGACACTATTAATGACATGCTGCTACTCTTAGGGCATTTTTTACTCTACAGGACCTTTGCATATATATCATGACTTCCACTTTTGTGTTTTTATGGAATTTCTGTGTGTGAGAACCTGTGTTCGTCTCTATGTGTTTCTTGTGCTTTTTCTTTAGCTCTACCTGTTTTGTTGTTTTGCCATATTCCATTTTTAAAAATCTTATTATATTTTTATTGTTCCTTAGATGCTGGTTTTCTGAGGGAAATAAAGG
>REGO01000310.1:1901411-1915361 GCA_010120015.1 Rhombomys opimus
AGGGGGGTGGGGGTGGGGGTGGGAGAGTGTTATGCCCAGTTTGTGAGACCCCCAAAGACCACCAGGAATTGACTCCACTGCAAAACACATGAGGATCTTATTACAAGCTCGAGCCTGGGTCACAGCAACCTCTCTGGTGAAGAGGAGGAGTGTGGCCTGGCTGTCTAGGGGAACAAGGTGTTTAAAGGGAAAAACACAAGTGGCAGATTACATGCCTTGGCATCACATGATTGGGTAAGGGAAACTGACTTTTGAAAGGATTGGTTTACTTTAGGCACCAAGACCATAAATGGTTCTGGCTTGGCCATCTGGGCTGGTTTCCTAGCAACTGTATAGGTAAGGCTAGTTCCTCGCCACAGGTGGCCAGACATGTCTCCACATGGTTGGCCTTAGGCTGTGCTTTAAACTTTAAACCAATACCCCAAAAATCTAAACTTTAATTCTTTGGTCTCTCAGGAGCACTGGGAGAAGTAGGGGGAGGGAAAGCCAAAATCAGAGTATACTGTCTGAAAAGATGTGTTTTCAGTAAAATAAAAAGAACAAAACAGCATTTCAGAAAGCCAAAACTGGATCCCCAACCCAAAACTCATCCCACTGCTGCCAAGTGTCTTGCCATGTTTTAATCTAGAAATAAATAATCCCAAAAGAATTTAGAGAATTAACATACAAATTTGAAAGCTGCCTCTTTACTGATGGAAAGCTGTAGGTCTTCCCCAAACAGAAGAACAACCAAGGACCGTGTGCGTGGGGGTGGCTTGGCGTACCTTTGGTGGTCTTAGGCCAAGCCTACTTTTTCATTTGTTTGGTTGTTTGAGTGAATTTGGGTTTTTTGTTTGTTTGTTTGTTTGTTTGTTTTGTTTTGTTTTGTTTTGTTTTGTTTTGTTTTGTTGTTTTCGAGACAGGATTTGTCTGTGTAGCCTTGGGTGTCCTGGAACTCACTGTGTGGACCAGGCTGGCCTCGAACTCAAAGATCTGCGTGCCTGTGAGTGCACCACCACTGCCCAGCCCCACCCCCACCCGAGTTTAAGGTGGGTCGTGGTCCGCGCCGGGCGGGTCCCGGATCGCCCTCCATTTGGGGACAGGCGCCCTCCAGGCTGCTGAGCTGACTCTTCTCGCTGGCCCGGACAGTCCCCAGCCCAGCCCGCCTGCCGTGGGTCCCGGGCTGCTCCGCGGTCAGGAAGCGTGTCACTCGCCTGAGAACGCTCTGTGAAGCTGGGTCGAGGTGCTGGGAGGGGCCGAGGAAGCCATTCCTGCCTTCGGGCAGCCCTGGGGGCGGGTGAGGGTTTGCCTGGAGGAACTGCACCGCGGCGGGCGAGCTCTGCGGGAGTCGTGACCTGGGGTGCGAGGGGCCGTGGGGGCGCGTTCCCCGGCTTGGGCTGGCGGCGTGCCGTCTGAAGCTGCAGGACCCCCGTGCCAGCACGTCCAGGACGGCAACACCGACGATGAAAATGTAAGCTAGCGAAAGCGAAAATCTGGCGCTCAAGTCTGAACGCACTTTTTTTTCTTTGTCGTGGCAGGGAGGGAGATGAATCCCGTGCATCCCAGGCTGGCCCGGCTCTGCGACTCCAGGCTGAGCTCTGCTGGAGACCCACCGAGGCCCCTCCCCACCGAGTCCCCCGTCCGCTGTACCCCGCCGGCGCTCTACCTCGCGCACTGTACTCTCATTGGGACTGTGCTGTTTGGAGATTCATAGGTTCCGACGCATCAGAAGCATAAAGGCCGCTCGGCGAGAACTGAAGCTCCTCTCCAGCCTGCCCCGTTCTTCGTGCTGCTGTGTTCCCTTCTGAGGGCGGCGTGGAGAAGCTGTGCTTTGGAACCCGGTTTTCCCTGCTGGTGAGTAGGAATCTCCTGTTCTCGATGACCTTTGCAGATCTGTCCCAGAAAAAGCAAGCGGCTAATTAAAATATTAAAACCAAAGACTTAGCTGGACTTAAAGAGATGAATGCCTGTGATCCCAGGACTCAGGCAAGGGGATCAAAAGTCCAAATGAAACACTGTCTTCAAACACCAAGAATGGGAAAAACTCGGCGGCAACGCCTCTCGCAGCTGTGCAAGGTAAGATTTGGTTTAGACCAACTGTTTGCAAAACTGCCTCCTTTTCCCTTTCAGCCAAGTAAGCCCTCGACAGTGTTTTTCTCAGTGTGGGGTGACGCACATACAATTACTCAGTTGGTGCCGCTGGGAGTAGCCAAGGAAAGCCCAGAGGTGTGGGCGTGGGCAGACCGTGTAGGGGAAAAACGGCCCTGGTTGACCTGTCAGCCACTGAGGGAACAGCTTCGGTTTTCTTCCACCTTGGTCTTCCTGAGTATGTCAAGGGGTTTCCTGCCTCCCGGAGTATGACATCTAAGGGCTGAGGAGAAAACAGTGTTCCCGGCAAACAGTTTCCTGTGGTGAGACTAGTCCGCGTGTTTGGGAACTGGCTGGGGGTCTCTAAGAAGGAAACATTAGGTGTTGATCCTGTCAGTGGACTCAGCAAATCCTTGCTGGGAAGCAGAACGCAGCAGCAGAGGCCCGGCTCCTGAAGACTACAGGCCTCTCTCCTGTGTCAGGTTAGGCAGAAGGATACATGCCCGGGCGTCCATGGTTATTAGTTCGTGATGGCTCCCAGGCTGTGATGCAAATTCATTAGCTATGGTGTCCATGTGATTCTTTGGTTTTTGATTTTTATTTAAAATTTTATATAATATATTTGTATTCTGTTCTCTCCCCTTCCCCCACTTCCTCCCAGCTCATTCCACCTTGTTCTCTTGAATGTGAATATATTCTCTCTAGGGATGCACTGAAGACAGCAAGGCGGATGCTCAGTGTAGCAACCAGCCAAGAGCTTTTCCTGTGTCCAAGAGACCACTGCTGTCAAGGTTGAGAGCCACCACCAGGCTGCAAGCTTGAAGAGCTAGACGTGTGTAGTGGAGTCAAGCGAGCAAGTGACGGCTCAGGCTGTGAGGAGGGCTGGCATCAGGGCACCGCCAGGCTGCCGCTCCAGCCAGAAACAGAGAGCGATCGTGAAATCAACCTCACTGCGATGCAGAAGACGAAAGAATGCACGAATGAGAATGTGGACAGAGCTCCGTGTCGAAGCTGGGAGGAAGCGGTTCTCCAGCCCTCATTCCATCCTCCAGTAGACCATTGTGAGGGCCTCACCTGCTTAGACTTCAGAGCTCCCTGAGCTGGGGCATTCTAGAAACAAAGAAACCCATCGACTTCACACTCTTCTGCCTATACCCACGTTCCTTTGCTTTTATCAACAGCATAGGCAGAGAGTGGCGAGGGCTGTGTGTCTTTGTGGCCTCTTGTTTCCATTCTGTTTTAGCGATGTGTAGTAAACAGGCCACCCTTTCCTTCAGCAGCCTCAGGGCTGGGGTACACAGGAAAGGAAGAGCTGAAAGCCTCACTTGCTCAGAGGCTCCTGGGCCGGGGGCCTTGGTCTCCACCACAGCAGTGGGCTTGAGGCTCCCACAGAACCATCCAGTGTGACACCGATCAGCTGCACCTTTCCCTGAACTCGCTGCTGCCAGAAGCACACGAAGCTCATTGGATCCTGGGTTCAGAACCACATCCTGAAAATCAAAGTTGGGAAGCCAAGTGTGCATAGCAGTTTCTGGGTGTTACTCTTTGAAATTTAACATTGAAATAAAAATATTTTTCACAGCTGTGAGTGGCTGGCATCTTTTCATGTGCAGCGTACAATGTAATTGATGGTCGCTGAGCTGTTTCATAGGAGCTGATAGTCTCTGCAGAGCAGTGGGGCTCCTTATCATTTTTATTTCAATGGGAAGAAAAGATGAGGGAAGGTAATTAATTTGACACAGATAATTCTGGGTTGAGCATTTCAATCTTGACACCGTTTTAAGGTCTTTGCATTATTAAAAGTTCTTTGTCCTCATTTGTACTGCTGGCTCTTGCTGTCCTTTCTGACGCAAACCCATTACATGTCAGTGCTTTTTCTAGATCTGTGTCATCAGTGCTTCAACTAGTGGCGGCTTGGTTACACAAAGATGCCGACAGACATAAATGCTGTTCTTCTCTTGACTCCTGAGCCTGCCAGTTCCTCAGACCCGATGTCAGACATTTCCTGCAAACTCTCCTGAAGTTCCTGTGGAAGCTGCTCCCTGGCTCTTACCAACGACTTCTGTCTGTTTTGTTTTGTTGTGTTTTGTTTTTGGAGGCGGGGGAGAGGGCCTTGCTATGTGGCCTGGAATTGTCCCTTTATTAATGTGTTTTCTGCTTGGTTTTGCCGGGGACAAAGCAAGAGGGACCTTTCTTTGCGATTGTCTGTCAGAACACTTCAGCCATAGGTTCACAGAGGGTGGTTTCAACCTCCATAACCTTCAGGCCTCCCAAACAGCCAGTGACAGCACGTCTGTGAGAGCACTAACTTGGCAGCAGCTCCATCTGTGGCACCCCTGTCTCGGCAGCTGCCTCCCGGGGTTACAACCTCTGAGGACTTCAGCCAATGACCTTCAGTTCACCACCACGAGGCCACAAACCTCAGTGTTCAGTCTCCTGCTGGACCTCTCTTTCCTCACCCTTCTCAGTAGCAACACCCTGCTGTGCTGCTGCCAGGCTCTGGGAGGGGGACCTCCCCGCCACCCAGGGCCTGTAAGGACTCTGGGTCGTTTCTCCATAATCACTTCCTGCCCAGGAGAAGGTTGGGCATCTGTGCCCATCTTCCCGCTTCTGTACCACACATTTTCTGCTCATCCGACACTGGCCATCCATGACGTCATTGCTACAATGACCTGTGGGCTGCTTCCTGTATGGGCCAGGTGCTGCGTTCTTTTGAGTATGAGCTGGTTTTCCTCCCTCAGACTACACTTTTTCTCACTACAGCTGAGGTCTGTCCCTAGTTATAGTTCTAAAAGCTAAAAGCACTCATCGGCAGAGAAAGAATCTGGCTTTTGGAATTTCAACTTCCTTTGACTCGTTCCAGATGTGGCCGTTCTAAATCCCTCTCACATAATGCATTTCCACATCAGTATTATGGCTAGGCTGAGTTCAGTTCTCACTGTCAATGTCCGACTAAGTCTCTTGATTGTGCTTTTGTATAAAATTGATTCTTGTTGC
The DNA here is from genome assembly GCA_010120015.1 of Rhombomys opimus. NCBI lineage: Eukaryota > Metazoa > Chordata > Mammalia > Rodentia > Muridae > Rhombomys > Rhombomys opimus. Next base: position 1,906,476 of record REGO01000310.1, read on the forward strand.
TAAAAACAGAAATAAGGTCACCCAAGGGCTGCCACAGAGTGCCTCTGGCTTCTGTCGTGGTCTGAAAACTGCCAGTTAGCTCAGGCTGTCCTACCCCATGTGTCTCAGAAACTTCTCTGGCTGCAGTGAACAAACTCACAGTGAGAAGCATCTTAGCGGAGAAAGGGCTCATGGGGGCTCAGAGTCTGAGGGCACACAGTCCAAAGCGTGGAGGGAGGCAGGAGCATGAGTGATCAGAGAAAATGATGGTGTCTGCACTCAGCAGGCTTTCTCCTTTTGATGTGACCCAGGGCCCCAGGGCGTAGAATGGTGCACAGTTCCAGGGTCGTGCCACCTCAGCCTAATTTAACTTCTCTCATAGATATGCCCGGAAGCTCGGCTCTTTGGTTCTAGATTCTGTCAAGCAGACAGTGGGAGCTGTCACACGTTGCCTGCTCTTCATAGTCGAAAGATAATCTGGGTATAGTGGCTCAGATCTGGAGTCCCAGCACTTGGGGAACAGAGGCAGGAGGATCAGGAGTTCAAGGCCAGCCAGGAGACCTTGTCTCAAAACCAAAACACAGACACCCACACGTAATCACTGATATGTCAGTGGGATAAGCAAGGGGCAGTGACAGACAATGCCTGTTGTCCCTGTTCTCTGTGTGTGAGAAGCTGCTGTCTCAGTAAACGGCCTCTGCAGTAGCTGCTTCACCAGGTCAATGGTACTGTGAGGGGGCTGCCTTTCTGTGCCTAACCATCAAGGAGTCAGGCCCACACTCATCGCCAGGGATCGCCTTCGGTAATCAAACTGTTCAGTCAGTCCAGTCTGAGCGGAAGCACACAAGCGCTCTCTTGTGTGTCTGTCTGACTGTCTGTCTCTGTCTCTCTCCTCCTCCCTCCCTTTCTCTCTTTATCTTTCTTCCTTTCTGCACCACTTATCTCACTGCTTCTTTTCTTTTTTAAGAACACGTTATGCTAAGCAAATCTTCAGTCTTGCCTCCGTCGTCAACACCCTCTTCTGCCCCCCAGTGGCTCCTGCATGCATGGGGCGCACTCATACACATCCAGGGTCACATGCACAGAAATAAATAAATAAATAAATAAATAAGCTAAAAAACAAAAAAGGCAAAAAATCAGTGCAAGTGAGAACCAGAGCGGAAGCAGGGCCACCGGACCTGCGGGCTCAGATGGAAGGTGCTGGCCCTACCGGGACCCACACAGGCAGAGAGGAAAGCAGAGCGGGGGCTTAGGCATGGCTATGGCCGGGTGGGGGACTGTGGCACAAGCGGCTCTGGAACTTTGTCCCGGTGACTGTGACCTATTGAGGTGCATTGCTCGGGGACTGTGACCTATTGAGGTTCATTGCTCGGGGACTTTGTCCAGGCCCCCAATGCTGGAATCCGTGACACCCCTCACCATTACAGCACGGATGCAGTTTGCAAACTGATGCCGCTGTCCTGTGCCCAGCACACTGCTGCGCTCCACCCCTGCTGACGAAACAGCTGTGACTTCCTCGTCCCCTCCTCCCCCTTTGCACACTTTCTCTGTGGAGCAAACCCGGTGCATACACTTCAGAGTCAATTATTTCCTTCTCTGAGAGGAAGGATACACACACACTTTCCGTCCTCCCCCCTTTAACCAGTGTGCACTCTTGAAAGTTGGTGGAAATCTAGGACTGCCTCGTTGATGTTTTTTCCCCTAAACTTATTCTGGCTTTGTCCAGCTACACACAGGGTGTTCCTGACACACTCGGGCTGATGGCTTGTTTGTGTCTGGTTTTGAGTATTTCTTTGATTCTTTCACGCTCATTTCACACGTCTCCAGCGTTCATTCTTGAAGAAGCGCAGAGACACACAATACACAGCAATGTGTGGTCCACTGTTGCGGGCCAAAGAACCCCGGGGGGCTGCGGCGTGCAAACCGTCCCAACCCGAACACCCTTAAGAGACACGGGTCTCCCGGAGCTGTCCAGAATGAGGGCAGCTCGGGAGGAGCAGATCTTGCTCACACACTAGAATGTCTGTTAGCACAAGGGTGTGTCCATTTCCATGGACCTGGCCGTGCACCAGACTTCAGCTCTCGGCGTTTGCCTCAGTTCCAATGGAGTGTGGCACTGAGAGGTCAACGACGGAGTCATCAGCCTGGAGAGGGCACGTGTGCCGTGTGCCCCGGAGTGTGTCCAGAGGGCACGCGTGCTGTGTGCTGTGGCCTGTGCTCTGGCCTGTGCCGTGGCCTGCGTGTGGATTCCCAGCATTCAGAGAAAGGACCAGCCAATGCCGCGTGTCTGCGTCCGGCACTGGGGAGGGGGGAGGGGGAGGCCTTGCTCTGAAGATGTGGGTGTGACTGGCTCCTGTGGACATCCCCCCCCACTCTCACTCTAGGGACTCACCAACACACCCTCCCGGCCTCGAGGGGCCGGGCACCTGCCTCCCTCCCCACCCAGGGCCTCGTGGCTCGGACCCAGCGGCGGCTGCTTGTCCGCGCTCGCGTTCCCCCGGGCCTGCTGACTCCGAAGGACCGAGGGAGCTTCCCAGGTGTTGGCTCACAGAGAGCACCATGCCCTGCACACCAGCTCCGGAGCCAGGCCCCAGCGTGGCATCCTGTCCACTGCACGCTGCTCACACTTCCTGCTCGGGACCCCCAGCAGCCTCTGCACTTGCATCCGCAAGAAGGGCACGATGTAAGCCTCCATCAACCTTGCTGCACACTTGCATCCTCCTCCCTCCCGCCCCATGCCCCCACCCCGCCTCGTCCTGCACTTTTTTTTTTTCCTTTCACGTTTCTAGAGCCGTGCAGCTTCGCCGCCTCGCTGAGCAGCCACCCCGGGCACACCCACCCCGGGCACACCCACCCTGGGCACACCCACCCCGGGCACACCCACCCCGGGCACACCCACCCTGGGCACACCCACCCCGGGCACACTGTCTTCACAGGCCCGCCCACCAGGAGAGCGTCGGTGAACTTCGCCCCAGCTTTACAGTTCCAGGCCTCTTGCAGACGTGGCAGGCAGGGGTAAAGGGACAGCAGCGTCGTCGGGGGACAGTGCTGACACGTGAAGGCTCACAACAGCCTTGCTGCAAGCGAGGTCAACCTCAGGGGCCGGGCACTTTCCGAGTTTTCGCCGCGAGGGGGCGCTGGCGCCAAGGCTGTGTCCCCGGCGCGGGGTGCCGGGCGCCTCCTGCGCTTCCCGGGGCAGCCTGCGGTGGTCGGTCTCCCCTTCCACCCACATGATGGCTGAGAGGTCGTCGGACTCGCCCTCGGGTGCCGGGAACTGCCGTGGCACGAGCTCGTGAGCTGAGGGTGGTGCCTGCCAGAGCTGTGAACGCTCTAGCCACTGAGCACCCCCACCCCAACACAGACACAGACCTCCGTGTGCGCATCCTTAAAGCTCCCGGCTGCATGGAAACAGGGCCCAGGGAACGCCAGGGCCGAGGACACGCACGTCTCCAAGGAAGGGGTCGTGCACGCTGCTCCCCGACACAGATTCTAGCTGAGTGATCACAGGACAGGACAAACTGAACAGACGCAGCTGCAGTCTCTTCACTGCTGTTGGAGAAAATGCTCATTCCTTGCTGTTACTGTTCTCTCCATCTCGGGCCTTTTTTAAAGATCTGAGAGTTCTAAGGGATTGTGCCCTACCTTTCCCAGCTTGGCGGAAATTTCTGCAGGACACACGGGCTGCCTGTCATCGCACGGTGGCCACACACAGGCGTCAGCAGCTGCTGGACACCTGTACTTGTCTTCTGTTTTACTCTAGCATTTCCCCTGCATGGAATCCAAGGCTCCATGATTGTCTTCCCACGTGTATGGTGACAGTTTCTTCCTAGGGAGACATCACACACACACACACACACACACACACACACACACCAACTCACTCCGGATAGAGAACCCACAACAGAATCTACCAAAATACCACTTCACCAACCAATGTGTTTTAATGAGGTTATTTATAGGAGTATTTGTGGGTGAGGGTTTCTTACTGGAGCAGAAATGACGGGATGACGGCTGCATCACCAAACCCAGCCTAGCTGGTGACGGCTCACAGCAGCAAGAACCGGAGCTCAGCCTGCAGGCAGCTCTTCCTGTCGGTGAGCAGCCTCTCCTGGTGGCACCGCTGGCTTAAGCCTCTTCCAGGACGCTTGTCTCATCTGGGAATGAGCCTCAGCGGTCTTGACTCTTTGCTCTTGGAGAGGGTGGGGCCTGGTGAATCTCATTGGTTTCTGGGACTTCCTGAGGCTGAGTTGTTCGCTTTCTGTCTTACAGAGTGTCCCTGAAGGGTGGAATGTTTTGATCTTGGAGCAACCTGCTACACAACACCAGGAAACATTGGGAGTCTCCCTGTTAAGTAAGTGTTGAGTGGAATTTGGATAATGCTGTCTTGAAGGACGCCAAAGGGCTGTCCTTTTCCAGGCCTTCATTGGTCGAGGCCTGGATCACACCAGGCTCTGAAGGTTTTTCCCACAGTAAACTCACATCAGGGTCTCCCAGGCATAGCAAGGCCTGCATGCCTTGCAGACAACAACTGTATTTCAGTGAGTGCTATGAGTGAGCCCAGTGCGAGGAGAGAGCCCTGGACAAACATTCAGGAGCATCTGTGGAAGGCTCTGAGATCCACAGCACAAGTTCTGGTAGCTCCCCGACGATCGGGTCAGTGCACGAGCCGGGAAGCAGCCTCAGCAGGAGCCCACCTCATCCCCGGCCATCGCGGTGATTACATGGACCTTCAGTTCTAAAGGAGACCCCAGGATACCTTTCAGTGCGAACATAACAGGGGTCCCTGAAGCTGCCCCACCTTACCTATCAGTGAAAGAGTTTGCGGGACCGTCAAACCATCGCTGTGCCGGCGACGTAGCATGGAGGATTTAACAATCCCAAAGCTCCCCTCGGCTCCCTGCTCCCCTTTGTGGGCCTGAAAATGAGACCCAGGGATCAGAGATGCTTCCTTTGGCTGAGTCTCCTTGTGTGCTGTGATTTATAGGCACTTTTCGACAAGCACAGCTTCCTGGAGAGCCTTCAGAAAGCCCCACCCCCACCCCAGGGAAGGCTGTAGACCTGTAGACCCAGGCGGCGCAGCACCTGAAACACTGCCAGCTGTTTACCAAGGGGCAATGGCCGGTGCTCAGCTCCTCACAGTCTGGTAGACACCACTTCCCCTGCTGCTTTCTGCATATAGAGAGCAAATTCCGAGTCATTAAGAGATTTACCAGAGACGATCCAGCTGCCCCTTTGTGGCCTCCTTCCTAGCCTTTCTCCCAGATCTCCAAACCCTGGTTCCCCATCTTGCTGCTTGCCATGAATATTTTAGAGAAGGCTGCTGTGCTCTAAGCGGTTCCAGAATTCTGTGTTCCAGCCTTTTAGTCACAGAGGCTGCGTTTATGGAGCTACTGCCTCACTCTGACAGTGCCTTGCAGCCTGCAGAGCCCCAGCAGGGAGAAGGAGGAAGATCACCACATTTCAAGGTTGACTAGCTCAACCACGCTCCCCAGAAGCCCAATTCTAGGACATCACAAGGCTCCACTCTGCTTGCTCTCTGGCTCTCTCTCTCCATCTCTCCTTAGAAAAACCCAAACATGTCATGCTTATTTGTGTATTTACAAACCCGAGTGGCCCATCCACGTCAAGCTGATGAAGCCCCAGGTGATTGAGCTGCTCTGGCAGTGCTGTGTGTGTGTGTGATGGCTTTGCTTTACTGAGAGGCGGTTCTGTGTCTTCCTGTTAAAAGGGCCTGTGCATGGAGTCAGAAGCTAGGGCTCACTGAGCCAGATCAGCCCTGCCCACGCTGCTCTGCGGTAGCAGCCTGTCTGCAGGCCACAGGGAGGCTTCCAGGCTTTTCCGGGGCAGTGGCAGACGGCTCATCCAGAGCTGGGGAAGCAGCGGCCTCCAGCAGATGCTGCTGAGGAAAGCATGAGCTGAATCCAGCCCCGGCACTGTCCATCCTCGGAGTGGGAAGGAGGGAGCATGGTGGCCATGCTGCTCACCTGTGTGACAAACACTCCCCTGCTCTCCAGGATGAGGAAACAGCTGTGAGGGAGGAGACAGACACTGCAGGCACCACTGACAGGCAGGAGGTGTGGGGGGATCAGAAGGGAGACTTGGTCCTGGTATCAGAAGATAATGCCTGAAGACCACTGAGAGTTCATGGAGGAGGCAGGTAGGGATGCCTAGTGTTGGAGGACACAGCCCCCGCTGTCGGTTCCTGGTCTTAAGGTAAAGAAGAGATACTGTGGTGACGGTAGAGAGGTTGCTCTGAGGTTAAGAGTATTCGCTGCTTTCTCAGAGGACCTGAGTTCAGCTCAGCACCCATGTGGGGTGCACGGCTCACAGGGTCCTGACTGTTTAGAGACAGGGTCTCTCACCAGTTGTTCAGACTGGTTGGCCAGAAAGCCTCCAGGATCTTCCTGTGTTCGCCCAGTGCTGGGAGAACCATATGTGGTTCTCTACATGGGTGCTAGGGATTTGAACTCGGGTCCTTGTGCTTGCACAGCAAATACTTTACTTGCTGAGTGATCTCCCCAGCCCTTGAGTTTTATGATGAAGGAGGAACTGATTCTTCAAAACAAAACAAAAATAATTTAGCATAGCACTAAGTCACTTAACTTTACTCCCTGGAAAGTCCAGGTTGTCTGTGGGTCCTTCTTGGACAAGTCTTTCACTGATAATGGAGCATGATTACAAGTGAACACAAGGTCTCACGCAGCAAATATTTACAGTGCTGCTGTGTGCCAGAAACCATATTGACAGACAGGTGCGAAAAGATTACTTCCACTTTAGTGCTGTAGGAATTTCTTTAAAACTGTGGAAAAGGTTATTTTCATCAGTTGTGCCGCTGCTTCTGTGAAACTATGCTACTCCCATCAACACACTCATGGCTAGTTTCTAGTGGAGGCCATCACCGTGCTAGGTAGAGGCAGGAAGTGAAGAGCTGGTGCTTGTGAGGGACAACCAGAGACAAAGGGGACCCAGGGGACGTGAAAAACCGGAGAGCAGCCTGGACTGGGCACCGAGAGGAGAAAGGACACTTGACTTTGTCCTGCTGTGTCTTTAATTTGGCGGGGTGAGAGCTTTAGCATTTTCCTTTCTTAATAAAAATAGTGTTTTAGGTGTGTTGAATCAAGCCATTCTTGTAGAGCTGCAGATGTGGACCAGTGCCCTGGGCTGCTTGCTAGTCTGCAAACAGTCTTGATTGAACATTGTGAATGGGCACAGTGGCTAATCTCATGTGAGTGTGTGTGGTGGGAGTGTGCTTGAGTTTGTTTGGAAGGTTTTCATGGCTAAACACCAAGAGGCTTTCCCTGGTTTCTTCCTGCTGATAACACACTTTCTGCTGGGGTTCTTAGATTTAATAAAGTAGAAGAAAGCACCTAGTCATCTCCAAAAATGGCTTTGAAGAATGATTTGGTAAGATAGCTAGCTAGCTGGATAGATAGATAGATAGATAGATAGATAGATAGATAGATAGATAGATAGATGGATAGGTAGATGGATAGATAGATGGATAGATAGATGGATAGATAGATGAATAGATAGATGGATAGACAGATGGATGGATGGATAGATGGATGGATGGATGGATGGATGAGATGGATGGATGGATGGATGGATGGATGGATGGATGGATGGATGGGTAGATGGATAGATGGATGGATAATCGAAGTTTGGATTTCTCTGGTTCAAGGACTTCTCTCAGTGCCCACCACCTAACTGTGCCATTCTCTATTCACTTCCTCCTGGATTTAGAGTCCCCTGTGGTGACCGGGTGGCAGCATCTTCTCCTAGCAGAGGATACTTTTCATAAGCTAGCTGTGGAGTAGGTAAGCAGTAGGTAGAGTTTGTAAAATTAACGATCATGTCTCAGCTTGAATAATCTACTAGTTTATTGTTCTTTAGACCTTGAACCAGTCATGTTCTCATTTTAATCCTGCCAGCTGTACACAGATGTCTCGATTCTACAGCTGAGGAAACTGAGGCTCCAAATCCATGTGTCTGACCTAAGGCTACACAATGAACTAAGCACGGTCATGTTTTTGTTTTTGTTTTAAATCAAAAGCAGCTCATTTCAGGTATGGGTCATATCTACAATCCTGCATCAGGGGAGGCTGAAGAAGGAGGGTCACCTGGAATTGGAGGCCTGGGTTACATGGTGGCTAGAAAATAAGAGACCCTGTCTCAAAAAGCAAATATACACAAAATCTATATTGCCCTTAAAATGTTGTAATAATAATATAGAAAAAATTGAAGTCATTCATTTAAAGGAAATGGTGTATTTCCTAATAAAAGAGGTCTAATTCACATAATGTAATTTGCTTCATCCTGGGTCATGAAGGGCTAAGACCTCAAGTGGATTTTGCAGAATGGATTCTTTTCCTATTTTGTAAAAGATATATTCATTAAGTTTATATTTGTGTAGACACATAAGAGACAATGACAAGAAAAGATAGAAAAGTCTGAGCAAGAATGTAAGATGGGAAATCAGTATCCAGCTCTCACATTGCTCAAAACAGGTGCACGAGTGTGGAGCAAAGACAGCAAAGGCACATGCTCCCAAGAACAACACTGGAGAGGAAGGTGAGTAAAGAGAAAACACTGCAGGAGGCCCCTTCGGAAGGAATCTTCTGAGACACGAGTCCCCTGCCAGTCACCTCCTGTCACTGTCCATATGAAGAGACAATCATTTTTCTGCCTCCCCACCTGAGGAAGACACTTGACTGCGGTCCCCCGCAGAGCCCCGAGGTGTGTAGCAGGCTGTCTAGGAAGGGTCCAGGGAGAGTGACTCAGCCTGTGAAAGGTGACGTTGGAGACGCCCGGGGCCAGCGTAAATCAACCTGCTACCTCAGGAATCTTATCTGTGATGGACATTGGTATCTTCTTAGGGAGGCCTGGATCCGAGGGATGCTTAAAAGA
>REGO01000310.1:1954814-1971458 GCA_010120015.1 Rhombomys opimus
GAGGACAGAGCGGCTGGTGAGGAAGTTTGACCCTCCTGGCATTGTACAGGTGCGAGGCTGACCCGGACCGAGCAGGAGGGGACCAGGTGGCGTCTCCAGTGAGGCCAGCACGCCTCATGACTGAATAGGTACTGTTGGCTACATTTCCCCACCCTGGGTGTGGGGAAGAGGCAGAAGTCTCTCCACGAGTGCCAACGAGTTAGGGTCAGCAGTAATGAAACTGAGCTGGCTCTTTCAGTCTTCAGAGGCTAGGTCAGTTTGTTCCTTTCCCCTTTCCTCTTAATTTTCAAACATTTCACAAGAGCAGTGGAAATTGAAGCTGACACCGAGGAGCTGTGCAGAGCTGTTCCTTCCGTGATGAAGACAGTCAAAGCCCTTTTTTCCTTTTTTGTACAATCTTGAATTGTGAACTTTCAAGTCAAGCTTGAGCTGAGTAGAGGGAAAGTTATTTTAGTCCGAAATCACAAGTCCCAACGAGCACAGAATGCAGTGGCATTTTCTGCAGGGTGTCCACTTGTGTGTTGCATGCTGTAGCACATCTGTGAATAGCAGCATTTCACAGCCCGGTGTCCACCCCGGGACTAAGTGACTCCAGAACCAGCTCTGGCTCAGGCGACTGAGGAGATCCCACAGGAGCTCAGTTCTGTGTGGGCCTGGCTTGTTTCTTCTTTGCCACGTCTTTTTGGTGGTAAGCTGGAGGTTTGGTTTGTCCGGATGGCTTTCCCAAGTGGCTTATAGGTGACTGAGTAGAGCATAGTTTTACTCTCGTTAGATGCCAGTTTAAGGTAAAGTGAAAACAGCCATCTTTTAGATCGTCAGTTCTCAGTGGCTCTATTGAAATCACAATCATGTTAATAATCTTGCCTTTTTTAAAACTTTGCAATCTCAGAATAAAAAAACAAAAATCAAACAAACAGAACCAGAATTCCTGCCACACATGCCCTGTGATGGGGAATGGAATGTATGTGTTCATTTTAAGTTTCTGATACAAGAAGAGTTGGAAGACATGCTATATATTTTTTAAACTTTACCAACAGGACTGGTGAAATGGCCCAGTGGTTAAGGACGTTTGTTCCTCCTGTGGAGGCCCTACGTTCAGCTCTAAGCACCGACGTGATGGCTCTCAGCCACCTGTAAGTCAAGTTCCAGGAGGTCTAACTCCTCTGACTTCTGCTGGCACCAACACTCATGTGTGTATATAAATATGTACATACAAAAATACTCATGCACATAAAATACGAATAAATAAATCTTAATTTAAAAAATTATGCCAGGGCCTTTCAGTAAGTCCTAATTACATGAAGGGGATCTCATGCCATCTAAAAAGGACGCACAGGTTGGGGGACAGAAGGAGGACCCAGGAGGTCTTTGGGAGTCTCCAGCTGTTGCCTAAATGTCTACAGTTATAACGGAAAAGTGAAGAATTACACACATAGCCACTCCTCATGCCTGTGCGAAAGACTGCCAGCTCTGTATTAAGCTGATATTGTCTCTGTGTGGTCGGGAACACAGATCCCTAACAGTTTCTAACGGTGGCTGTGTGCAGGCATCATTTGGGAGGCCAGTAGATGAGCCACCCTTGTCAGGTATTAACCACACCAGGGCCCTTTCCTCAGGAGAGTTGTCTTTAGTGTCCTCCCTTTTCACACAGCAACGTCCTAGAGCTGCAGAGTCACTGTGGCCTGTTTAATTTCACACATACCAAGGAAAACATCTTGTCCTTGCCTTCCATCTGCTTTATGTACACAATTTATATTGAATACCTACTGTTGCCCATCTTTTGGAGGTGAGGGTTTGGAAGCTCCAGAGCATGGGAGATTAACAGGGTGGCTTTGCTGTATGGTAGAGTTGGGGACAGATTGGCCAGAAGGGGACAGGAGCTCCACAAGGAGACCAACAAGTCCAACAAATCTGGGCCCTGGGGGTCCTGCAGAGACTGACCATCAACCAAGAACCATGCATGGAGAGGACCTAGACCTCTGCTCAAGTGTAGCCCATGGCAGCTCAGACTCCATGGGGGTGCCTAGTAAGGGGGGCAGGGACTGTCTCTGACATTGAATCTGTTGTTCCATCTTCCATCACTTCTGCCTGGAGGGGTGGTCTTCCAGACCACAGAGGAAGAGGAAGTCCTGATGAGACTTGATGGGATAGGGTCAGGTGGTTAGGGGAGGAGGGCTCCCTGTTTCTGAGGACTAGGGGAGGGGGAAAAGGGTAGAAGAGGAAGGGAGGGACCAGGAGGAGACGAGGAGGGGCTACAATCAGGATGTAAAGTGAATAAATTATAAAACAAAATACAAGAAAAATGAAAAGGGTTTGCTGTTTAGTGAACAGAAGAAAATCAAGGTGGTACACTTGGCCTGTTCCAAGGACATCCAGAATCCAGAAACCAACATGGATGCTGGATTCTTGGTGAGCATAAGCATCCAGTCCAAGCATGGTATGTAGCAGTCTACTGTAGGTGCATTCAAAGGCTCAGTGTATGGGACAGCAGCATGATTTTCTCACAAGCACACACAGTACATTTCCCCTCCGGACCTTCCCCCATGTCTGGTGTTTATGCATGTGAAAGCCAGAGGTCAACCTTGGGTGTCTTTCCTCAAGAGACACTCACCTTGGTTTTGGAGACAAGGTCTCTCCTGTTATCACCTGGGGCTTGCTGACCTCATTAGCCTGGTGGGCAGTGAGCCCCAGGGATCCACTTAACTCTGCCTTCCAAGCACTGCTTTCCAGACACGCCACTCTGCCTGGCTTTGTGTGTGCTGGCTTCTCCCCATGGAGCAGCACTGAGCTGTCTCCCAGACTTGCTCTGCTGCCTGTGGGAACCCAGTGTGACCATGTGGTCAGGCCAGTGCTAACTCTGAATCGCTCTGTGCTTTCGTGTGTAGTGTTACCATTGCCCACTGGGGGCAGAAACTGTTGCTTTAAATTCTTTGCTTCTTCCCACGAGGCATCCATTATTTCCCTCCTTTAAGATTAGCTGATTCTGGGGCAATTAGAGGTACTTAAGCACTTTGCCATCTGTGAAGGAGCCATAACTGCCTTCCCACCAGTTCAAGCTGGAGCCTCTGCTCCGGCCTTAGCTCCTCCGCCTTCCCGAGGGATGCTGACTCAAGGCTGCTGAGCTAAAGACAAAAGCCACGTGTCCCAGGGCTGCGGCTGAGTGTAGAGTTATATGAGGTTGGTTTTTGCCAGGTCTAATGAAACTTTCAAAACAGTGATTCAGAGGCAATGGGGACTTTCCTTCTGTGTTGTTTGTGCTGAGGAATATGAGCATGTGCTGTGAAGGTGGCTTCATCATGGGCCTTTGGCTGTCACAGCTCTGCACACTGTGACGTTACAATATTCCTTTTCATTGTTAAGTCCCTTTACAGGTTCATCATTAATAAATTTACATTTTTGCAAAATACTTTGAGGTTCCAGACAGGGTGTCTCTAACATAACCTACTGAGAACTTATGTGGCTCTGGCTGGCCTTGAACTCACAGACATCTGCCTGCTACTACCTCCCAAGTGCTGGAATTGAAGGCTTAGCAGCCAGCACAGCTGGCCAGAGTGTCGGTCTAAGAGTCACGTGAGTACAGACTCATTTCTCCAGGAAACCATAGTCCCTCCACCCTTCTCTCACTTCATGAGAGATTCCTAACAAAACCAGAATTTGTCCAGGAGAGTGGTGGAGAGCACGCATCATGCAGAGACGCCTTGGGAGAAGTGGCCTGTCCTCAGCTGAGCACCTTAGTTTGGCGAGCTTTGGCACAGTTGTCTTACTGAGAGCACACGCTGCTGTTTAAGGTGCTTCTGTTGTGCTTGGTGTTCTAGACTTGTGTCACCCGGTTTCCAGCACTTTAGTTGGTGAGTGACCAGTTCCTAAGACAGCGTTAGTATCTCCTGGGCTAGAAGCAGGTCACTTCACTTGCCTCCCTGGTGAGATTGTCGGCTCTGTGACACCCTGATGTGGTTTGTCATTCCATTCTTTCCACTCGAGGGCACAAAATGCTCCCGTTTTGCAGAGTGCCGTTTCCAAAGTCCACAAGTCCTCACGCTCGCCTGCTCAGGCATGGTGTGATGTGTGTAAGCGATTCAGGCCTTCCTCTCACACCGCAGTGTCTCGAGGCTTGCACCATGCGGCACCTCCTACAAAGGAAACGCTGTGTAAGCGCTTGTTATACCAGTTATTTATGGGTAATGGCAAATCTGCACATAATCAGCATGATCCTTTTATTTTTAGAGTATTTCAAATCTATGGTTGATTGAATGTGTGTATCTGGAACTCCCGGTGCAGAGAACAGAATGTGTTTGCAGTTTCCTAAAAAACCAGAGTGCCTAATGTAAAAGTCATTTTGGAAATTTGTAATAATAGACCCATAAAACCATTTTATTGGGTTTTGTTTTTCTTTCTCTTGTTGGCTGGTATGGGGTGGTTGTGAGTGCTTTCCACACAACTGAAGCAAACCCACAAGCAATTTCAGGGTGTTGTTTTGGCTTCACTTTCTTTCAGGTGGGGAGTATGGATAGAATGTCTTTGTAGATGGCTGCGCTGCTCATGGTGGCTTTGCTCATTCCTGTCCTAGAGGTGCAGCGCCGCCAGAGACCTGAGGAAGCTACCAACACGCTGGCTTCTACTGGGAAGCTAACAGAGGGAAAGCCAATGGGAAGGAGCCTCCATGCCGTTTTCCTCTTCAAAGACCTTTCTGTGATTGCAAAGTGCAGAACTTAAGTAGCACGTGGTGGTCTCCATTGGTAATCCTCACAACTGGGAGATGGATCCAGTAGGGTTGCAAGTTCTAGATCAGCCTGGCTACACAGTAAAGGGACCCTGCCCCAAAGAAAAGTCACAGCAGAATTAAAAACAAGTATGGTACTTGATATTTTCAGGTCTCTGTTGCTTGAGCAAATTGGCAGTTGCTCATCACATCAAAGCTTATTTGCTGTGAGTTTAATAAAGATGATCTATGTGCTTTTCCGCGTTCCTTGTGCTTGTGATGTTCAGAATTATTTGTATTTATTGCTGGGATGGAGGGTGTTTCCCCCATGTATGAGTAACAAAACAGTTACTATCGTGTTGGATTTGACCTGTATCATGCCTCTGCACTTTTTAAAGTGACTTCCCAGCTGTAGAGATGAAGGTGCCCAGGTTAACACTGGAGAAGCCTGCATGTGCCTGTGTTCTGGAATGAATAGGCCTGGTGGGAGAACTAATTCTCTCAAGTAGAGGGGAACTCCCCAGGACCCACCATAATTTGTCTGCTCTTCTCTTCACCACTTTAAGAAAGTGTAGATAAACGAGCTGGTCTCCTAGCAACACTGCTACACAGGAGCTATTTCTAATGCACAGTTGCAGCGTCCCAGTGAGCTTACCTGCATTGTTGTGTCACCCATGGTGATTCACTTGTGGGCATTCCCATTTTCCCATGCATCTGCCGACAGTGAGCAGCTGCCTCCCTGTGCTGCTGTGCTGGTTGCCCTCATGACACATTCTGAATCCTGCCAGCAGCTTCTCCTGCCTTGCTAGCATCTGTGCCACTGTGCTCGCTCAGTTAATCAAGTGATATAATGAAAATTAAAGCCACTGACGTATTTCCACACTTTAGATGTTGAATTATTCTTGAAATTATTATTGGAGTTGGTGAATACTAGGTGACCCTTATTTAGCCGGAGCTCAGCTCTAAGTTTCAGCCAGCAAGGCACAAGGCAAGAAGCAATGCAGACGGGCAGTGTGCGCCCGGGTGCTGGTGACAGTTAGTGACACATGGATGTCACTAAACACAGATATATATAGCTCAGCCTCCCACGTCCTCAACCCCATGTGCCAAGCGTGACTGGGAAGGGGGCTTCAGGAGCTGTGGGGGAGGGGCACTGTGGAGAGGGAGCACAGTTGGAGGTTTTGATTTCTGCCTGCCCTGTCCTAAGCTGGGCTGTGAGCATTTCTTAACCTTGTTATTTGTCATCTCCAAAATACTAAGGATTTAGCATTATCTTGTTACTAAAAGGTGACAGGGAACCTCACAGACTGTGGTGGTCACGACGATGTAGAGGCAGAGCTGATAGGAGTTGGACCAGGTCCTTGTGGTCGTGCCAGACCGTTTTTAACTAGAATTGAGGCCGGTAAGTTAAAGTGCTGCAGCCTGATCGCTGGTGAGGTAGGTGGCTGGGTAGGAGGTTGTCCGTTGTGACCTAGGCTTGGGTTATGAAAGAGGCCAGGGAATGCTGCTGTCCCTTGAGTGGGGGTGATTGGTGGAGCACCGAGCTGAACACCTTTCTTCCTAGCCTTCAGCATTTTGGCATTTGTCCAAAACTCTGCTGGGCATTTGCTAATCTGTCCTTCGGTTTGTGCTGAAGAAAGCTTGGGTTAAAGAGCCAACTCGGTGGGTGAGGGATGGCTGCCCTTGTGGCAGTGGGCACCAAGGTCTGCTCCCCAGGACCTTGCGGTCTCCTAACCCAGCCGACAGGGCAGTCTCCACAAGTCACGCGCCAGCTGGTTTGGCTTATGCAGCAGCCAGTATGGTGGCAGGCGAGGACTTGAGGTTGTCTTCTGGCATCCACATGTGTGCCCCCGCCATGTGTGCATGGGTGGACACACACATACCCCCCAGGCACATGGACACATTTGAGAACACGTCCACTTATACATACTCATTCTCTCTCTCTCACACACATATGCTCACGTATGCACTTACACACTCTCTAACACACACACATAGACTCACACGTGTACTCACATGTACATACACACGCACTTACAGGTTTCTAAAGAGTGGAGGAAAGCCCACTGTGTCCTTGTGATGCTTCATCGAGACAGAGTGGCTTTCACGCAACCCCAGAGAGAAGCGTCCGCTGCGACGTGTCCTGAACCGTGTCAGATCCGAGAGGGGGACAGCTCCAGACATGCTTTGCAGATTGGCAGGATTTTTTCATTTCCTTCCGTAATCATCAAGTATTTGCTACCTGGCGCTACAGTGAGCACCAAGGACACAGGAAGGGGTTTGCACTCTGGCCCTGCCTCAGGGGCTGACGGCCTCGGGGGAAGTCGTCTCCGGCCCTCTGCGGCCAGGGCTCCGTAGGCCTTTGGTTGTATCTTGAGCTGCAGTCAGAAACGCTGGGCCTGTCTGCCTACACAGATATTTAGAATCAGCATAATGCAATGCACAGACTGTACAGAAGAAATAATTTACAGCGAGTGTATTGATGTGTAGATGCAGGCGCAGTGACACAGCGGCAGGTCAGCAACTCAGTAAGGCGAAGGGCTGGCAACCTCCTGTGTTGGCACTTACCTGGGTTTAAGCTTGACTATTAGAGTTTTATAGTGAGCAACGGAGAAACTCACAGTTCGGTTCACAGCCACCAAGTGAACACCAGGTAGAGAAACAGGTTTCTGGAGCCCCACTGACCCCTGTCCCCGTGAGCCCTCCATCCTGTGAGCCCTCCATCCCCTGCCCTGACTTTACCCTCTGAGGCTTCTGACTGGGCCAGGAGTTAGGCGAGGTGAGGAAGACGGTGCTGGTTTAGGTCTGCTGCTTCTCTGCCGCGCTGCAGCATCAGCTGGGCTCTCTGTGGCTTTGCCTCTGGGCTATGCCCTTGGCCCGTATTTCTTGTCTCTCAATAGCATTTCTATTTTCTGGAAGAATTTGTTTCCAGTTGCAACGACTTCTAACATTTGGTAGCATCTGCTGGTGATGTCTCTGAGATGTTCTTTCCGAAGGAAAGTTTCAGATTCGGAATTTCTGATGCGCTGTTCTCCGAGTCATCTTGCTGTCTGTCCCCATGGGCTTGTCCAGTGCATCTGCAATTTCCAACTTAATCGCTGTGATGTTGTTCAGAACATTCCCTCATGATTCTTTTACCTTGACATGATGTCAAACTTTATACAGTTGGAAGAAAACAGCAAGTAACATTTCCCCACCAACCAAGCGCAAGGGCAGCCAGTGTGCCCCGCCCCCTCAGCCGGCTGCACTGGGAGTTAATTTTTGTATATAATCTCAAGTCTGGCTCCCGGAGGTGTATGTGTGCGTGTGCGTTGGTGTGTGTGTGTGTTTGAGTGTGACACACGTGCACGTGCACACTGGTTATTAAATTATTTCAGCATCAGTTTGAAAGGCAATTCCTTCTCTACATTCTTTGAGCCGCTATCAAAAGGCAGTTGCCATCTCTGCGTGCTGTAGTCTAGATTCTTTATTGTAGTCCTTTTATCTTTGCCTGTTTCTCTACTAGTTGTTGTGTCTTGATGATTAGATCTTTATAATAAGTACTGAAAAGAGGGTGTTAGTATTCTGACTTATTTTTCGTTATTTTTCTTTGCATTTTGAGTAGGTTTCACTGTGTGTGTCTCCTTCTCTCCCTCTCTATATATTTTCTACCCCCCCGTTTTACCTACCCCCGAACCCCCAGCCACAAGCCAGACGTGTGTGGATGCTTGCTGAGATTTCTACACTTAGTTGAGTCTATTTATCAGTTTGTAGAGAACTGACACTATCAAGTCTCTCAAACCGTGAAACAAGATCAGCTCTGTTTAGGTGTACAGCTCTGGCAGGCGTGAGCAGCTCTGCGTTTCGGTGTGCAGTGTTGACGGCGTGCATCGTGGTTTCCGGGCATTCTTCTGTGTCCTGCTCCACGGAATTGCTGTTTTGTGTTTTGATGCTCTGTGAACACTAACTTCTGACTGTTCATTGTTGCTATATGGAAATGGGTTGATTTTACATATTAATCTTTTATTATTCAATCTTGTTAAATGTGTTTATACTAATTGCTTTTTCTTTAGATTCTTGTTAGGATGAGTCTAGACTTTTTTAGACCTCGCTAAGTGGCTCATAGCCTTTTTAGAGTCTATGTTGAATGTCAAAGGTGTTCAACAATTCCTCTTCCTGGTTAAAATTTAGATCTGTGTAAGGACTTTTGACAGTTATTATGTTTCAATGTTATCAGGTTTGCCGTCTGTATGCACAGCCTAGAACTTAGCCAGGTCCAAGGCACCCTACCACATCTTCCTGTGTGGTTGCCTCGTGTCTGGGTGTCCCTGACTGCCCAGCCGCTGACTTGCTCAATGAAATCCCTGATCTTCATCTTCTGCCATTCCAGCAGAAGCATATTTTTAAGGTGTTTGCCTCCTCTCCTTCTCTCGGAGATTGTAGTCCTCGACACATGCTATGTTGTGGCCGGAAACAGTGTTTGAGGGAGCTGTGGGCAGCTCAGAAGCTGCGGGCGTAACAGGCCTGTCCAGTAATGGCTTTTGTGGCAGAACACTGTGCTTAGCTCCATCTTCTGCTTTCAGCTCTGCAACTCAGGTAACAGCTGCTGTGCCGTATGCAAGTAGTGACTGCATAGCTTGTTCATATGTATGCTAATTTTATGGGGATGCAGGTGTGTGTGTGTGTGTGTGTGTGTGTGTGTGTGTGTGTGTGTGTTGCTGGGGATTGAACTCATGAACTTTTTTCATGTTAGGCAAATGCTTTACCACAGAGCTACAACTCTAGCCCAGAGAATGGCTTTTGAAAATACAGTTCAGACGAATGATTTTACACCGATGGCTTATTATCTCACTGAACAAGGAATGAAATGTTCCATTGGCACTTGTGATACCCTCTCTTCTTTGGGCTCATCATGGGATACCCTTGATGTGGAAAACTTTTTCTGCCTTTTTAACACTTTTTATGGTGGCAGCATTGTTAAGTTGTGGAGCAGCGATCTGACTGGACAAACCTGGGCTTCAGACACAGGCACCATGAGTCACAATATGCAATTGTGCCACAGTCTGGCTTTATTGTAAAATAACCTGCTCTGTGAGCTTTCTGTCTGGCCGTCCTGACACTGGCTAAATGATTGGCCTAGGTGACTTTTAAATGCCCTTCAACTGGAGATTCTATTATGCTGAGCAAATTAAATTTCAGTAAGAACGTCTTGAGTGCTGACTTTATGGTGTATTAACTCAGAAGAAAAACCGTCTTTGTCTTCAAAGCCCAAGATTCTGTTGGTGAGCTAATAGCTCCAAACACTGTGGATAATGGCAGAACCACAGCAGATACCACAGATGCCCTGGATATAAAGTACAGTGACAAGGAGCATGTATTGTGTGTGTGTGTGCGTGTGTGTGTGTCTGTGTATGTGTCTCAGTGTGTGTGCGTGTGTGTCTGTGTGTGTGTGTGTCTGTGTATGTCTATCTGTGTGTGTGTGTGTGTCTGTCTGTGTGCGTGTCTGTGTACATCCAGAAGAGGAGGCTACTGAGGCAAGACAAAGGCCAGCACATTCACAGGAAAGGGATGTTGGGGAAGAGCTGGGCCTGGCAGGAATGAAAGCTATTTAGTCTAGTTTGGAACTGCCTAGCTGATGCAGTGTAATGGTTTTACCAACTATGGTGTTCTGTTCAGCAAGGCCAGCCTGGTGCTAGCATGGGCAACCATATTTGGCAAGCTCAGATTAGCATAACTCTGGTGCCACCTGTACTTATTTCTTAATATCACAGTAGAGTAGAACGTTGATGGGAAAGTCCTCGGCAGCCTTTGAGGCACGTTTCTGCGTCGGGATGCAGGTGGGCAGCTGTCCAGGGTCTGCAGCATTGGAGGCTGCTGCAGTAAGCCTGTTGAGGTTGTTGGTCTTCAGTGTCTGAGCCTTGCTTGTGTTTCGCTTACAAGGCCACAGCAGGCTGCGACTGTCCTGCTGTGTGGACATGGCATTCCCCATGTCCTTTAAACTTTGTCATGGTTTTGGAACAATTGCGAGCACAATAATTTTTGTTTAATATTTTTCAATTAAAATAAGATGTACATTTGCCTAAGCAGTTTAATTTTTCTATAAAATAATAAAAGCATTGACTGATCTAAATGAGTTATAGAACATTTCCAAGGCATGGTTTCTTGAAGTAGATGTAAAACCTCATCTACAAATATGGAAACCCAGACACTGAGCGTGTGTGTTGTACTTGTCAGTTCTGCGGACGCAGAGCCGTCCTAACACTGCACCCTTCTGTGGGATGCACCCAGCTGAGCTGGCAGATGTGACTGACGAGCGACAGGCTTTGTGTAGACGACTACCCAAACCTTCTAAAGCCACCTTTACAAATGCCCAGCGAGCGTGCCAAAGGCCTTGCTTTGTGTGCCCCTTTTCTGCATTGGTTTGCTTTTGAGCTGACTGCGAGTGATCGTTTTGAAGCAGAGAAGTCACCAGAGCAGAGGAGGGTTGAGGAGGCAGATCAGTAGCCCTGCTTGGGACTGAGTTGAATGTGCACACATGAAATGTATTCCATGGCATAGAGCAGTTTTAAATTCTCTCCAGTGAAGCCTGAGGTGCAGCTATGCCACTGTCCTCTCCCCTGTACCAGACACTTGGGCCGGGAGCCGAGAGAACCGAGAGAACCGAAGCGCAGCGCTGCGGCTGTTCCTCCGCCTGCCCTTGATGGCTCGGCACTGATGGCTGGAGGGCCATGTCTGTAGCTCATTTCATGTCTTTCTTAGATTTTCTAAATGCGCCATTATAATCCCCGATACATATATGATGCATTATTTTAAGTGGGGTATAATTGAGCTAGCATGGGGATTGAAATAAGAGAAATAAAGTTTCTATTAAAAATAACATTTTTTTTTTTTTTGCTTTTCATCTCATTAATATGTATTTTATTCTTTTCAACAAGGCAGCATTTTCCCTGCAGGAATACACTGCAGTTCATGATATTTTTATTCTATCTATCTATTTATCTATCTATCTATCTATCTATCTATCTATCTATCTTCCTTCCTTCCTTCTTTCCTTCCTTTCTTCCTTTCTTTCTTTCTTTCTGTTATCTATCTACCTACTTAACTACCTATCTTCTGCCTATCTCTCTCTCTATCTACCTACCTATCTTCTGTCTATCTATCTGTCTATCTCTCTCTCTATCTATCTGTCTATCTACCTATCTCCTGTCTATCTCTCTCTCTCTATCTATCTATCTACCTATCTCCTGTCTGTCTGTCTGTCTGTCTCTCTCTCTCTCTCTCTCTCTCTCTCTCTCTACCTTTCTCCTGTCTGTCTATCTATCTATCTATCTATCTATCTATCTATCTATCTATCTATCTATCTTCTGTCTATCTATCTATCTATCTATCTACCTACCTACCTATCTTCTGTCTATCTATCTATCTACCTATCTTCTATCTATCTATCTATCTATCTATCTATCTATCTATCTATCTACCTACCTATCTTCTATCTATCTATCTCTATGTATCATCTATCATCTATCAATCTCTATCATTATCTCTCATCTATCTACCTGTTTTTATTTTTGATTATACTATGCCACATGAACTGGATGGTGGGCTCGCGCCTCAGATAGGGAGGGTGCCCTGCTATGACAGAGGCTCACATACCACTCATTCATGTGGCTACACACACAGCTGGGTACACAGCAAACTCAAATTTTACTTTTTTGATTTTTTAAATTATTTTTGTTCTGTTCTAACTTTTTATTGATTTGTATACCCCACTGTCCACACATCTTCACTTGCAAATGTTCGTTGCAAAGAGTTTGAAGCCTCTGGCTTCTACCACACCATCAGTACTAGGTCCTCACCCAGAATCCTCCCAGTTATCCTGTTGTTGCCCTGTGTCATGGAGATCCTGCAGCTTTGGGTCAGCAGGACTGGCCCTTCTCTACATTCCAACAGTTCGCAGATGGTCTAGTTTTGGGGTGGGCCAATTCAAAGCCCTTTCTCTGGGCCTGGCCAGTAGCTGAGCTGGTCAGCCTGCCAGCTCTCCCTTATCCACACCATCAGGGCGAGCCTTCCAGCACTGCTCTGGCTGGGCCACCTAATGCCATCATCAACATCAGCAGGAGGCAGTGTCAGTTCTCATGCTGTCAGGGCCAGCTCACCACACCCAGGCCTCCAGAGCTAGCTCCTCTGTGCTGCCCAGTCAAGGCACAGGGCCCACTCTCCCAAGTGTTACAGCCGGGCAGGCTCACCTGTACCCCCTCCACCAGGGGCAGCTCTACTGTCCTGCCCAGGTGAGGTGCAGGACCTGCCCTCCTAAGTGTGCAGCTGTCGAGGGCAGGGCCAGTTCATTTGCTCTTGTGCCCCCAGGGCCAACTCTGCCGACTGCCACAGGCAGCAATGTGGCAAGGCAGGGAGAGCATCACCTCCTTACACATGCCACCTCAAGGCAGATGAGTGACCAGTCAGCTCTCTCACAATCATGCCTCCAGGGACAGCTTCACTGTGCTGCCTGGATGAGGTGCAGGATCTACTCTCCCAAGCGCTCCAGTGAGAGATGGGGCTGGTTCTCCATGCTGCCTCAGCCAGTGAGGGGCAGGGCCAGCTCTGCACAGTCCTTGGATATCTACATGGTCCTGGGTGGCTGCCCAGACCAGGGATGTCCCCTTAGTGTCTAGCAGTGATGTGAGCCACGGACATGGACACAGACCCCTGCTGCTGCATAGCTATGACCCAGACATGGCCCTCAGTGGCGGCACAGGATGAGACTTAACTATGGCCTCAGATAGTGAGGCTGGCTCCTCACAACAGGCTGGTCCCCTCTCCCTCACATCTCCTCACAACAGGCTGGTCCCCTCTCCCTCAAATCTCCTCACAACAGGCTGGTCCCCTCTCCCTCAAATCTCCTCACAACAGGCTGGTCCCCTCTCCCTCAAATCTCCTCACAACAGGCTGGTCCTCTGCTCCCTGACATCTCCTCACAATAGGCTGTTCCTCTTCTCCCTCACATCTCCTCACAATAGGCTGTTTCTCTTCTCCTTATCTCCACCTCCATCTCTGTTCAGCATGCTCAAACTGTTCTGCTTTGCTTTCCTCCTGTCTGTTTACCACCTCCTTGCATGTTGTAGGGGTTCCTACTGCAGATGGACCACGTGGCTGGTGGGCCTCTGACTGACCGCCTCTGTGGCATTTGTGGTGTGGCGGCAAGGGTGGCAGCAGGCAGGTTTCTGGGTGCCCCCTGCCCCCGTGCAGTGTGGTCTCTGTGTCCTCTGCCTGCCCACTGTATGCAGTGGAGAGCAGCTTTCTGAGCACCTTTCCCCAGCAGCGCCAGGTGGCAAGGCAGGCGGCGGGTCTCTGATTATCTATTTGTTTCTGTAGGTACCTGGTGCCCTCTGAGGCCAGAGGGGCAGCAGATCTGCTAGGACTAGAATCAGAAAGAGATGAGAGCTGTCATGTAGGTGCGGGGAATTGCACTGAGGCCCTCTCGAAGGATAGCCAGTGGTTGTCACCACTGAGCCATCTCTCCATCCCTGTAATTTGTGTTTTCTTGATGGTGATGATGATGATGCCTTTTCAGAGTTGTAGGGACTGTTGCCAGCTTTCCTTGGTTTGTTTTTGGCAGATAAAATCTTTTCTTGGTTTGTTGGCAGATAAAATAACACAAGAAGACATTGAAGGCATTCTGGGGAAGTTTCCTGGGAGTACAGTGAAAGTATTCCCCCTAAGTTCAGCTATTAAATTGATGGTTAACCACCAATTAGAACCAAGTGGGCTTTCTTTTGTGGTGTTTTAGCCTGGACATTGCAAGTAATCGAAAGGGGAGGAGCAGATGCAGTGTGGATGGAAAGCCTTGATACCCTGACGGAGTGGATTACGTGCTGTGCTGGACGTTAGCACATCCTGGCCTCTGTGCATCCCACTTCACCAGCTTTTCAAGTCCTGTCTATAGATGTCAGGGCAGTGACAGAGTCAGAGGTGCCATAGCGCCCCAAATTACAGTCAGAGGACATGATGCAGCAGACCTGCGGGTCAGAGTCCTGACGCGTGCTGTCTGTCTAGCCCCAGGATCTTTCCAGCACACCAACAGGGAAAATTACAACCATGTGCAAATGTGAGTGTAAATAGCTTCGCTGTTTGTCTGGGTGCGTTAGGGCATCTGGAGTAGAATGCCACAGCCTAAGGAACTAGTTCTCACGGTCCCGAGGCTCTGCCCAGGATGAGGCTGGGGCACACTCTTGTGCCGGGGAGAGCCTGCCGTCTCGTGGTGTCCTCATGTGGCAGAGTGATGATGGTATCCGTGAGGGCTGTGTCTGACCCGGGGCTCCCCCTGAAAGGCCTCTCTGCCCGATGCTGGCATCTCTGTGACTGGCAGGGGGCACACATCACTATCCATGCCGTATGCACAGCCCTGCCGCACACTGCTGCCCTCGCGACTCCAGGATACTTTGGATATGTTACCGACAGTTCCTTTAGACTCTGGGTCTCATTTGTATTTAGAAATAGGTTTTTCTCCCAAGAACACTGAAATACATCTATGGCAATGTTTCAAGATTTCTCTCAAATGTAACACTTTGACAATTTTCACAAAATCAGCATAAAACGTTTGAGTCATTTGTTAAACTAAGTTAATGAACGTGTCTGTTTAAACATACATGGGCATGAACTGCTTCAGTGCGCTGACTGTCCACAGGGCTTGTTTACTGTGGATGACGTTTTCGGGCAGAAGCTGCCTCCGAGCTGGGCACTAGCGAAAGGGGGCTGCCGAGGTCATCGCCGGGAACAGTATTTCTGACAGGAACTCAGTGGCTGGCTCTTTGACCTCCCCACCTCCCAAGGGAGGAGCAGTCCTGTTAGGCCACAGAGGAGGACTTTGCAGCCAGTCCTGAAGATACCTGATAAAACAGGATCAGATGAATGGGGAGGAGGCCCTCCCCTATCAGTGGACTTGGAAAGGGTCAGGGAGGAGATGAGGGAGGGAGGATGGGATTGGGAGGGAATGAGGGAGCAGGATACAGCTGGGATACAGAGTTAACAAAATGTAACTAATAAGAAAAATTAAAAAAATAAGTTAAAAATGAAAAAAAAAAGAAAGAAAGAAAAGAAGGAAATGGATGCTGCTCCCTGCCCAGGTCAGTGTCAGAGATACATAGGGACTTCCTCCGGATGCCGTGGGAGAGCGTGCGGAAAGACGAGTTGAATTTCAGGAGTGTGTACAGGGCACAGAGCCACTCACCACCCTCATTCCACGAGGCTTGGAATGTTCCCATCGCCTCACTGTGCTCTCTCCTCATCGCCCAGGTTTCTCTGCCCTGAAGAAGGATGGACAGAGCCTCTCAGCGCTGATGAAGAGCGGCAAAGCAGTTGAGCCCAGACTGGCTGGGATAGTGGCGGTGCTCAGAATCTCCCTCTGAAATTCCAGCCGCCATGTTTCACGTGAGGTAAGATGGAGAGACAGGACAGAAGCCATGTGGCATGCAGCTTTATCTTGTGCTTGGCTGATTCTGCATGCTTAGGATGGGTCCTTATGGTTTTGAAATTTTTTTTAATGCAAGAAAAGTTATGGTTTGATTTTGTTAAGTAAGTGTAAGTAACCCATAGAGGTTTGGAAATGCATAACTAGGCTGGTTTTTATCTGTTTTACGGTCCTATAAAGTTGGGAGTAAAGTACTTTAGGTCTCTCTAGAGAAGCAGCGAGAGGACATGGATTTTCAGCATTTTAGAGTTGGGGCTGGAAAGATGGCTCAGCAGTGAAGAACAGGCTGCTCCTCCAGAGGACTGGGTTTGATTCCCAGTACCCGTGTGGTGGTTCGAAAACCCTCAGTAACTCCATCGGATCTCAGGGGATCCGATGCCCTCTGACCTCCTTGGAAACCAGGCACCACACATGGTAGTGAGACATATGTGCAAATAAAGAGCCTACACATATCACAAGAAAAATAAATATTCATTTAAAAAGTTTTCATTTTTATCTT
>REGO01000310.1:1980982-2008275 GCA_010120015.1 Rhombomys opimus
AAGGAGAGTTCTTTGTTCTTTAAAATTTACATATACACACTTCTAATAGGAAAGAGTAGAATTTGTGAAAAAGTGAGCAAGTTCTAGAAATGGTAGCCAGTTTTTTTCTTTTGTCTGAAAATGGTGAAGAAATTGTGCAAATTAAAAAATGACTCCTAACGTTCACCCATCCTAATGCACCCATTTCTGATTTTGTTTTTATATTTTTCACATTATTTACATAATTCAGGCACCTGTGCTTTTACTGACTCTTCTTGTGATTTTATCTGGCATGTTTAGTCTTCACAGTTAGCTTGGTCACCTCACCCTGTGCTGAGTTCTCTTAAACTTTCCTGTTGCTGCACAGTAAGTGCTTTTCTGTTTTCTTAGGGCACATTCTTACAGCGTGGGTATTGTAGATGAGGCAATAAGAACAGATTTTGGTTCCCAGGGTTGCAACGTTCACAGTATCACCATTGTTCAGGGATTTTACATATTTTGCCAAAGTTTCTGTGCTTTGCTTTTGTGGAACTTGTCAATTCTATCAATAAATGTCTTTGTGGATTCTTTTTATGTTATGGGAGTTATCTGCAGTAGGTGCTTAGCAGAAGTATTTTTCATGGCCCGTCTTAGTTTCTTTCCTAGGTCCTGTGGTTAAATGCCTGACAAAGGGACCGGAAGGGGAAGTGCTTATTTTGCCCCCAGCTGAAGGATACAGCAGGGCAGAGCAGGGAAGTCAAGAGGGCAGTGCCTGCTACAGCTGCTTGCTCAGGTCCTCGATGAGAACAGAGTTTTGCCAGCTTCCCCTATTTTCCACAGGGTGTGAACCTATCGAGGGGAACGGCCCTGAGTGCTGCTGGGTTAACACTGGTCTGCTGCTTCAAGGTCATCCTCCTAGGCATGGCCAGGGCCCGCTCCCAGGAGACTCTGGAGCCCACCAAGCCGGCACCAACAGCAGGTGTCTCCTTTTTAAACTTTATTCATTAAAAATGTAAAATATTCTTAGCTTTCATGGGTAGCTGAAACCAAGACACAAACACTGAAAAAGTTCAAGACTCATCCTCTTTCAGATTTCAATCAGAACACTGAAGAAATATTTGTGATTTAGGCCTTAGGATACTCACCAGGGTAAAGTCATTTTACTTACAGGCAAAAAGGAAGCTAGAATTTTCTGAAGATACCTCAGCCTGGAACATAGCAAGCCACCTCATTTTGATTATTTAACTCTTAAATTTCTGGAAATATTCTGTTCACCTGAAAGTTGTTTAAAATAGTCATAAAATTATTTTCTGGTCTTAAATTCCACAAGGATTAAAATAATAAGAATTTGTCCCCTACACATTTAAAATTGATATTAATGAACAAGGGGTAAACTAACATTTCCCTGTGCTCACTGGCTCTTTCTCAGTACTTGAATTAATTCAAGGCTACTGACTCATCAGGAATCAGCCATCTACCATCCACTGGTACAATTTATGCCCCTCTGACCAGTGTGAAATCCATATCAAACTTACAGTGAACATTTAGAGGTCCAATTAGAGGGTGAGTTGTTCTGTTTCAGAGGAAGAAAGTAATTTAAATTGTATCACGATCTGGATAATGGAAAAAATGTGACTCAAAAGCACTTTAAAGTGCTGATGCATTTATTAAACAGACAAAGATAACAGTATGAAGTTTGGGCACTGAAGTTAAGACTATTATTGTAATAGCCTTATTACATAGAATTGTAAGGCTATTGTAATATATTGCTGTATATTGTACTAGAATTAAAATAGAAGGACTGTTGGCTTGCCCTGCTCATCTGTTAAATACAGATGTTAAGTATGAATTTCATGGCAGTCAACTTGGCAATGTCTTCATTTATCACTAAGTTCATTAAGTTCTGCAAATAAGATGCTGAAGCTAGTTAGAACGTTGTTAGGAACTGTTTTCTGCTTCGTTTCTCTAATAAAGCAAAGTAGTAGGATAGTGTCTGCCCTTAATCAGCTCTTTGATTGGTGGTGAATCCCTTCATCTTTGAAGGACTCAGTTTCCCGGCCTTTAAGACAAAGGAAATAGTCCGCTGTTTCTAAGACTCTCCCACGTGTTAGAGAGAGTATGAGGCTTTCCAACATGGGTCATTGTGTTCTCAGGAACTCTTTCCCT
Source organism: Rhombomys opimus (assembly GCA_010120015.1). Classification (NCBI taxonomy): domain Eukaryota; kingdom Metazoa; phylum Chordata; class Mammalia; order Rodentia; family Muridae; genus Rhombomys; species Rhombomys opimus. Next base: position 1,983,107 of record REGO01000310.1, read on the forward strand.
GGGAACGTGGGCTTTGCCACATTCCCTCATTCGGAGGATTCTCACCCTGCGTTTCTTTGCACATTACATCTCTTCTGGTTACTAGTCCTTTTGTATGATCACGTTTCATTGCGAGCATCCAACTCCTCTTTCATAGCTCCTATCGCTTTTTCTCTCTCCATGCCGAATCCTGAGTTTCCTCAAACCTTTTTTCCAGATGCTTCCTTCTGCTATTTTTATTTACTAACAATCATTTATTTCAGTGACATATTCTGTTTTTATTTATAAAACACTGCAGTGTATTATATAGTATATATAATTTAAAATCAACCTCTTTGTGTGTGTGTTGTGTGCGCCTCTCCATGATGCAAGGGATTGAATCCAGAACCTGATTCATCGTCAAGTGTTCTACCACTGAGCTATATCCCAAGCCATGTGCTGTCTTATTGCATCGTCAGCTTTTCCACGAGCATGTATTTTACACTTTTGTTAGTGATTTAATATGTATACAGGAAAGTGTTCATAAGTGTATAGCTTTGTGCGTTTTCAGAGATGGAACACATAATGACTAGCGTGTAAATCAGGAATCAGACCATGCCTACCCCTGCCTGCCTCTAAGCCCCAAAGCAGCTGCCCACCCGCCCCTGAGAGGAGCCACTTCACACCTGCAGCCCTGTGAGCTGGGGCCTGTATCTGATGGTTGATTACTTTGCTCACCAGTCTACTTGCTGTCTCTTGCTAATACACTACAAGGTACCCCAAATGCTGCTGTGTAATCTTGCCTCCAGATTATCCCTGTTTGACCAATAGAACGCCTGCACCTGGGCAGGACAGAAATGAGGTGGTTGTGGCCAAGGTTCAGGGGCGGAGAGGACGGAGGGATGGGGGAAGGACAGAGACAGGTGGAGGGGAAAGAAGGACGCAGAGTACCTTGGAACAGGTAAAGAACCACATGGGCAGGAGGACGCGCGCTGAGGATCCACACAGAGAGAAGCCACCCACATGGAAAGTGTGTGCAAGTATCAAGGGCTATTGATGGGAAGTAGCCCAGACAGAAGTGATGTCAGCAAGTGGCTTGGGATGTGGGGCTGAGAAGTAACAAGGTAGCTTAGGGGGTAATAGCTCTAGAAGGCTCCCATCCTGTTCCCTCTCTTCTGGTGTCTATTCTGTTTGCCTTTCTGAATGAGAATTAAGCATCCTCCCTAGGGTCCTCCTTGTTACTTTGCTTCTTTAGGGCCATGGATTGTAGTATCCTGTATTATATGGCTAATATCCATTAATAAGTGAGTATATACCACGTGTGTCTTTCTGTTTCTGGGCTACCTCACTCATGATGATCTTTTCCAGGTCTCTCCATTTGCCTGCAAATTTCATGGGGTTTTTTTTTGTTGTTGTTGTTTGTTTGTTTTTGTTTTTGTTTTTAAATAGCTGAGTAGTATTCCGTTGTGTAAATGTGCCACAGTTTCTTTATCTGTTCTTCTGTTGAGGGACATCTGGGTTGTTTCCAGATTCTGGCTATTACATATAAAGTTGTTCTGAACATAGTTGAGCAAATGTCCATGTTGTGTGGTGGAGCATCTTTTGGATATACGCCTAGGTATAGCTGGGTTGAGGTAGGGCTGTTCCTAGTTGTCTGAGAAAGCGCCAAAGTGGTTGTACAAGGTTGATTGATTGACTTCCAAAGTGGTTGTACAAGTTTACATTCCCACTAGCAATGGAGGAAGGTTCCCCTTTCTCCACATCCTCTCCAGCATGTGTTGGCACTTGAGTTTTTGATCTTAGCTATTCTGATGGGTGTAAGGTGAAATCTCAGGGTTGTTTTGATTTGCCTTTCCCTGATGGCTAAGGACGCTGAGCATTTCTTTAAGTGCTTCTCAGCCATTGGAGATTCCTCTGTCGAGAATTCTCTGTTTAGCTCTGTACCTCATTTTTAAATTGTATTATTTGGTTTGTTGATGTTTAATTTCTTGAGTTCTTTATTTATTTTGGATATTAGCCCTCTTGTCAGACGTAGGGTTGGTGAAAATCCTTTCCCAGTCTGTAGGCAGTTGTTTTGTTCTGATGACAGTGTCTTTTGCTTTACAGAATCTTTTCAGTTTCATGAGGTACCATTTATTGATTGTTTATCTTAGAGCCTGAACTGTTGGTGTTCTGTTCAGGAAGTTGTCTCCTGTGCCAATGATTTCAAGGCTCTTCCCTACTTTTTCTTCTAATAAATATAGTGTTTTTGGTTTTATGTTCAGATTTTTGATCCATGTGGACTTTAGTTTTGTGCAGGGTGTTAAGTATGGATCTATTTGCATTTTTTTCCTTTTACATGGAGACATCCAGTTAGACCAGCACCATTTATTGAAGATGCTGTCTTTTTCCATTGTATGGTTTTGGCTTCTTTGTCAAAAATCAAGTGTCCATAGGTGTATAAGCTTATTTCTGGGTCTTTGATTTGATTCCATTCATCTACTTGTTTCCATGCCAGCACCGTGTGATATTTCTTTGAGTGGTTTATTTGTCTCCTGTCTAAAAGCCTCAGTGTGTTTGACTGTATCTTCCTGTATTAAGGATTTTATTTTCCTCCATTATCGTCTTCATATGCATAGACTTAAGGTCATTTTATTGTGTTTCAGTTGTGTTAGGGTATCCAGGGCTACTTGCCATGGGATGACTGGGTTCTGGAGATACCATATTGCTCTGGCTTTTGTTGATTGTATTTTCACACTGGCCTTTAGTCATCTGGTTATCTCTGGCATTGGCTGGTAGTTCCTGGTGACCACTAGAGTTCTTGGGAGTGCAAGAAGAGCTCTGGGCAGGAAGCTGGATGTTCCTGCAAAAGCCCTTTTCAGATTGGTGGGTATGGTTCTGGACTGGCAGATGTATGATTCTGGGGACGAATTAGACTCAGGAGCCTGGGGCCCTCCTCTTGCCAGAGGAAGTCCCAGAGCCAGCTGCACAGCCACTGGCTTTCTTGCTCTGAAGTTAGTGAGCTCCAGCTGCCCAGACTGTGCTCAGACACTGCTCACTGGGCGCAGATGTTCTGGAGAACCTGTGAGCTCGGAGGTCTGGCCCATCTAAGGGAGACCTCACACCTGAAAGGTGTCCCAGGGACTGTGAGAGTGGGTGGCCAGAGTCTGAGCGCCATTGGGAACCTAGGAACTTTCCCCAGGATTAGCCAGGTGACTGAGGTTGGACCTGGCACAGATGCTGGGGTCCACAGCATGGCCTGTTGGTATCACTCTGCAATTACTGCTGTCCTTCTGTTCAGATACCATGCACAGTCGCCATCTTGAATCCTCTTGTGATTTTCTTTATCTTGCTGCTGCCACAGCAGATACCACAGATGGGATAGCTCAGCCAGCATGGTCTTACTCCTGATCAAGCCTCTCCTCCAGCTCTGAGTCCTCTGGGGATGGAGAAGAAGGTCTTTTGACCCCTCCCTTCACACTGGGCACTAATCTCATCTTGGCGCTCTCTCCTATGACCTCCTCTCAGTTTAATTGGTTACCAGAGGCTCTGCTATGTAGCAATTGTGTCAGGGATTGGATGGGGGCGGTTGTGGTTTGAATAAGAATGTCCCTTAAAAGCTCATGGTTCAGCCCCCGTTGGTGGCTGTTTTGGGGGTGCACCTTTGCTGGAGGAAGTGCGTCTTTGAGATGAAAAGCTTCACACTACTTACAGTTCACTTTCTGCTTTGTGCTTAGAATGGCTGATGTGAGCACTCAGCTTCCTGCCTCGGCCTGCTGTGGCCGCTCCTCATCCCTTGGAAACCAAAGCCACAAATCAACCCTTCCTTCTGAAAGCTGCGTTTGGTGGTGGAATTTTATCACAGCTACAGAAAGGAAACCAATACAAACATCAGCACACAAATGCTGGGGTCAGGAACAGTGTGTGACAGCTGCCGGTGGCCGTGGCCACTGTGTCCTGCGGCCTGTTTGCAGCCTGCGCTTGGCACAGCCCTTTCTGTGCTTTACCTGATGGTGCACTCCTCGAGCTCTCTAGTCTTTGCTGCCCGCTAAAAATGCGAGTGGGTTTCCGTAGGCTGCTTCTAACAGTGGAGTCTAGCTTGTAAGGGTTCGTGTTTGAAGCGTTGGTAGCTGCCAGGAGCAGCTTTCGAGGCTCAGCAGCAGTGCCCAGGAACTCTGGCAGTGCCACGTTGGCATTGGCTCTAAGTAATCTCCACTACTTACCGTTTAGACTAGTGTCTGTGTCTTCACCGTGTGGCCTTACCAGTCCCCCACCACAACCTGCCCAGTTACTGTTGCTCTGATTTCCTAGTCTATTTTCTAGTTAATCTTGTCTGGTTAGTGTTTTCTAGCAATTCATTTACTTGAAATTCTTTATTTATTTTTATTTTTAAAACTGAGTCTGGGGGTGTGTCTGTCTGCATGTGAGTATGCACACATGAGTACAGGTGCTCACAGAGGCCAGAGGCATGGAATATCCTGGAACTTGAGTTACACATGGATCTAAACCATCTGACATGGACACTGGGAACCAAACTCTGGTCCTCTGGAAGAGCAGCACACACTCTTAACCACTGAGCCATCTCTCCAGCCCTCACGTAGTCAGTTTCTTAGAGAGTGCTGAATTGCCTACTTTGCTGAGGCAAACTGTGTTCTCTGTGTTGCACAGTGGAGTCTGGGTGTCAGCTCGCCTGTGACTTACAGAGAAATCAGGAAACAACAAACTGAAATTGACAATGCTGTGGGAACTTTGATGACTAGCAATCACGTGACCTAAGTGACTTTTACAGACTGCTCGGCAGGCTCTGTGGGAACACAGTTGTAAAGAATATGCATAAGTCAAGGCCAGCCACTTCAGTCTCATAAAACAACCTGTAATACACTTACAAGGTTAAAGCTGTGTGTTTTATAGTCATGTCTTCTGTGATCTTCAACCACAATAAAATTACGGCACCTATCAGAGAATTCCTCCAGCATTTAGAAATTAAGTAACAAACTTTAGAATAACTTATGGGTCAAAGAGACATCGCAGTGAAAATAATTTTAAATGGAATCATGCAAAGACTACGAAACACCAAAAGCGCTGACAACATGCAGTTTTGTAACCTAATAACCGACGTCTCTGGCAATCTTTCTGGTTTGTTTTGGTTGTTTTTGTTTTCCGAGACAGGGTTACTCTGTAAGAGTGCCGGCTGTCCTGGAACTCACTTTGTAGACCAGGCTGGCCTTAAACTCACAGAGATGTGCATAAGTCAAGGCCAGCCACTTCAGTCTCATCAAGTGCCACCACCACCGCCCAGCACATCTCAGAAAACCTTTAGCCAGTAATGTATCTGTTAAAGCAAACAGGCAAACGAACGGTTTCATTCACAGAAACAAGGAATTGGTTATTTGTCTATATTTCTGTCCTGTCTTCTGTCTGTCTGTCCATCCACAGTATCTACTATTTGTTCGACTGGAAAACCATGACTATCCACCCCCTTGGATTGTGCCTGCCTGTTCTGTATTCTATCCAGGGTGTGTTTGTTCCTCGTCTCTTAGAGGAATTTCTCGACTTTTGGAGTCAGTTTCCCTTGCATCCTCACTCCTGGATGCTCCAGAGCATTATCAACGTTTGTTACTATTAGGGTAGGCTGACACTCCAGTGAGGCCTCTGCACGCTTAAATTATCCTCCCCAGCATTTATAGTTGAAAGGATTTTGAGATTATTTGGTCTATTTTTGCTAATAGAACCCGTCATATCCTAAAAGTGTTTAAGACAAACTAATTTGCAAAAGTAATGTTGTAGTTAATTTCAGTTCCTTAGAAAACAGTCTGCCAAGCACTGCAGTTGGAGCTTGCTCGGTAGGATATCGTTGTGCTGGGAGGACCGGGGTCAACCTCTCATCCATGTGGAAAAGCCAGGCAGTCCATGCTGTGACCCCAGCCCTGGGAGGCAGAGAAGCAGAGAACACTCGGGCAGTGCTGGGGCTCCCTGGCCAGGAGCCTGCAGACTCCAGACCAGTGAGAGGCTGACTCAGAACACAAACGGAAGGCATCCTGAGGAAAGAAAGGCAGCTGATGCTGATCTGTGGCCTCCACCACCGACATGCCACATCTGCACACAAAATCAAAATCTGTCAAGCAGCAGGCTAATGAAAACACTTTTTCATGTGTTGGGGTTTGGAAGACCTCACTTTCTCATTCTTCCACTCTAAGAGAAGACAGCCCAGAAAAGTGGCTTCTAACTCCAAATTATTGCATTAACCAAGGCTGCGCCTAGAGGCCAGGCATCAAGTCACTAATGTCCTCTGTGTTCACAGAGCTGGCGATATGATTGAAGGCTGATGGCTGGTTCATTTTATTCTGTGTAATTTAAATACGTCAGTTGTCAAAATATTCACAGGTGACTTCCCCGGGCGGTGGTAAGGTGTGGCACACAAGACACAGGCAAGTAGAGGTGGGGCCGACCCTCCGTCACCAGTGAGTGTGTGTAAGAAGAACCGTCGCTCGCTCCCGAGAATACCTGTTCTGTTCCTGCTGGAGAGAGGGAAGAAGACGGTGTGCCGTTGGGACTGAGTTGCCCTTGAACTGCAGATCCAGAGTTGAGAGGAAAAATCCGCTGAGGGGGGAAGACTAGTCCTGCAAAGACAGCAGCCACACCTGGCTGGCCAGTCAGGAGAGCCTGGTCTGAAGAGAGGAAAGGATCTGTCCTTTGGGAAGATGTCCTCTGGAGCCTTGAAAGCCAGGATTCAGTGATGCCTCAGGGGAGACTGGTCCTTGTGGCAGCTTCATTATAAGGAGGTTTCACTAGCCAAATGGGTAGAAACGGGAGGCTGACACCCCGTTAGAAATGAGCCCAGTGCAGTAATGGCAGATTGGGGTCATAAGCTACAAACTGGATATCATTTGGTGATGGACAGTTAAATGAACAGTGAAAAAGAAATTGATGGTCCTTAGTGATTTGCTAGATAATTGAGGGTTATGAAATTGAAGGACAAAATGATTAGCAACCGTTTTTCTTAAAGGAAACGAAGCTGAAATTTTCTGTGAGTAGCATTTTCTTAGATTTCGGGTAGTTAACACTTGCCTGTGATGGGGTTTCTACCATGCATGCTCCTCTTTTGTCAGAACCTCTTAGAGAGACTCTCCAGACTGTGGTGTGCAGAGGTCTGTTGATGTCTGTCTATTTGGGGCTTCCTAACTATAAGTGGGAACACTGAGTCCTGCTAGTAGTTGAAGCATGACCTCTGGATGATGTTTTTCCAGGCCTGCTGCTACCATCGGCTATTGACCTTAGATAAGCTAACTTAATTCTTGAGCCCAGTTTCCTCTATTGTAAAGTGCAGGCATTAACACTCTTCTTCACAAAGTCCTGAACCCCAGACTAGTATAGTTCTTAAGACCCAGGGACTAGTGAGCACTAAATCGATTCATATACCACCCTGTCTTCAGGCAGAGAAGGGTGAAGTTCTGGGATGCTTTCTCTTATTTGGTAGCAAGATGTAAACTACAACAGTCTCCTGGCAGCAGAGATTATTGGATGCTGATATAAACTGCTGATGCAAGTAGAAATGACCTTGGAGAATAGAGATGTCCACATTTGCACAGTAGGTATGTTAAGTGCCCTAACCCATGTATGTGTGCGTGTGTACATATGTATGCACATATTTAGTTCATTTAATCTTTGCTTTTAAATCCAAACCATCAGCCCCTCCATATCTGAGAGCTTGTCTTTGAACCAAGCACAACTGTTTTCTATAAAATTGCTACCAAGCAGTCCCAAGCCTGCTTTGCCTGTACATATATGCAGAGACACGGCGTTAGACCAGCGGTCCATCTTCTCTATGGCTTCACTTTGCTCTTTGTCTGCAGTCAGCCACTATCTGAAAATATAAAGTGGAAGATTCTAGAGGTGAATGTTTCCTAAGTTCTACACAACATTTCTTCTTAGTGTGTGGCTGCTGTTCTTTTAGTAGTGTAAATATGTATAGGGAAGATGGCAAACATGAGTTTTGTACCCTGTGCAGCTTGAGGCATTTGCTGGGGACCTTGGAGTGTGCCCTTGCAGCGAGGGGTTAGTTATTGTAAAACCTCTCACTTACGTCACTTCACCAGTCCTTCCAGCTGGTCCAGACGTCAGTGTGGCCTGTCTTTATCTCATATTACACGAAGAACTTGATATGGCACTGTGGGCAGCTGTGCTGGCTCACCACGAGCTGCACCGTGTGGCAAAGTTAGCGCTCTCCACACTCTTCTCCTGGCAAATGGGTGTTGCATCACATCTGGAGAGAAGCGCCTTGAGGTAAAGATGTGTAGTGGGAGGTCAGAAACCCATGTTGTAATGCAAAAAAAAAAAAAAAAAAAAAAAATGAAGAAAGAAATGAAGAAAGAAAGAAACAGAAAGAGAGAAACAGAGAAATTAAATATAATCTGGGAATAAAAGCAGAAACCAGGACATTTGTTCCCATCCTAGCATGGCAGAGAAAAGATGCTCTGGTTGGAGCCTGAGCACTGGCTGGAAGCGTCCAGCAGTGGTTTGATTTGGAGAGAGCCCTCTTGGCCACATCTGGCTTGGGGCTGCCCCTTGTAGGTTTTATAGAGACAACCTGGGCTCAGTTCAAAGCCAAACAGCAGCTGACAGAGGAGCTGGTGGGTGAATTTATTACACAGATGAGCACATTTAAATATGTGCAGCTCAGCTAATCAACAACGAGAGCAGAAGCTAAGTTTATACAAGTTATCTGAAGTGTGTAAACACTAAAAAGGGAGATTATTCTTTTAACGCACACAGGGGCACAGTGTGCAGTAACAGGATGAAAACTTAAGCCTATAAAGGGTTTTTGTTGTTGTTGTTGTTTTGTTTTTGTTTTTGGTTTTTTTTTTGCTGATAATGAATCTGTTAGGGCTGGTTGTGGCATAGCCTTTCTCTAGAGAAGCAATAGAAATTTCAAGCCTTGCGGTTTTTAGAACTTTCTTGGGAACTAGGTGTTAGATGTTAGAGGATTGTTAGTCATTTGGTGGAGTGTGACAATGGCCTTATGGTTGTATAAAGAAGTGTCGGGCGGGGATACAGTCTGCTGGTGGGGTGCTTGTCTGGCATCCAGGAAGCCGCAAGTTCAGCCCCCCAGCACTGCTGGACATAGTGGTGCACACCCATAAACCCAGCACCAAGGAGGGGGAGGACGGAAGATTAGACATTCTAGATCATCCTTGACTACATAGCAAGGCTGAGGCCAGCGGAGGAAAATGAAATCCTGTCCCCAAATGGAAAGGGGAGGAGGCAGCAAGCTGGCTCAAGAGTATGGGCATTGCCACGGAGCCTGAGGACCAGAGCTCAGTGCTAAAAGGGGAGAACTGGCTCCAGCACGCTGCCCTGGACCTTCACACAGGATGCTGTGACACACACACGTGCCCACAGACACGGCAGGCATTCTGATAGAGATATCCCTCTCATTCTAAGAGATCTGAGCTGTAAGTGGGCCTCAGAGCCAGAGCTGAGAACACAGCACGGGGCACGGAGTGCTCCTGTGCTGCTGTGTGCTCAGCCTGTTTGCTTCGCCTGCCATGAGGAGAGCAGTGTAACAATGCCTAGCCAATGCCTAGCTGTGATGTGAAGTTGTGTTTTCCCATGCCCCCGACCCAGAGGCATGCACATGAGTTTGCACGTGTGCCAGGATGATTTTCTGCTGGAAATATCAAATAGGATGGACGTGTCCTAATGAGTGTCCAACATGAACTCTGAAAGCAGCATGTAGATATTACTCAACAGTTTTTCTTATCTGGGTCAGCGTGACAGGTGAAGTCAGTGACTGTATGCCACGGAAAAATCTGTTAAAGGTTGTGCAAAGAATCCTTCATTCCTTCCACATGTGATGTTTTCTTTGTTGTTCAAAACACTTTGTAGGACACAGACTCTCTCTCTCTCTCTCTCTCTCTCTCACACACACACACACACACACACACACACACAAACATCACAAGACAGACAGCCTTCAGACCCATACAGCAGACAGACAGAGACCACTACAGAAGACACAGGGCCAGTGAAGAGGAGAATTCAAATCTGGGCTGACTCTTGCTTAAGTGACATCTTGGGGAAGTGCTTTGACATTTTTCCTTGTTGTGATACTGACACATTATTGGTAACTCTGGGTTTATTATTAATCAAGCCAAATCTCTCTCTCTCTCTCTCTCTCTCTCTCTCTCTCTCTCTCTCTCTCACACACACACACACACACACACACACACAGAGTAAATAAATGTAAAAGATGTAAGCCTTTTTCCTGTGTTACATACACTGGATTATTGACATGCAACAAAGTATTATAAAGAGATTTACTTTAAAACACTACAGCAAAGAAAAAGATGAGGGATGAGGGAAAGAAATAGAAGGGGGGGGAGGAAAGAAGATGACAAAGCCAGGTGGCAGATTTTGATCATCGGAATCTTAGGGAAAGTGCTGAGAGCACATTTTACTAATTTTTCTGATCCTTGAAAAATGCTTACAATAAAAGTGTTGATTATAATAAAAGTGTTGATTTCCTGAGCAAAATTCAGCAATACTTCAGTCCCGGGTTCTGGGGCTTAAACTACCTTCCGTGAGATGAGCAGACTGGTAGACTGGGACCCAGGACCTTTGCCATCTTGCTCCTGAGAGCCCATTCTAAAGCTGCAGCTGGAAATAGAGAGAACCCTTCACAGTTCACATCTCTTGTTCCCAGAGATGGGTCTTTTAAGGCACAAGCAGGTTGCTGAGCCATTTCTCACTCCACCCTTATCTTCTGTCACCGAGGGAAGGTCCATCGTATTGGAAACAACAGAACCTTGGTCTGTCAAATAGAGAAGCTCTCCCCTGTTGTTGTGTTTGTGAAGAAGAAAGGGTTATTTGTAAAGGTGTGTGTGTGTGTGTGTGTATGGGCGTGGAGGTGACTGATGGGAGGTGACCGATGGGAGGTGACTGTGACGGGCTTGCTCAGCTGACTGACAACACCCCTGTCTTAACCTCCCAACTCACTGGACTTAGAGTCATGCGCCTCCATTTCCAGCTGAAGGAGAAAGCTTGGAAAACCTCATTTTTTGAATTTTGTTTTGAATGTTGAAACAAAAGCATAAAATAATAATAATAAAAAAAACAGGTGGGGGATTAGTTGTGCAGGTAAAATATTGCTAGACAAGCAGGACCAGCATTTGAGTCCCTGTACCCACAGAAATGCCAGGTAGGTGAGCCAGTGGCCAGCCTGTAGTTCCAACATGTCAAAGGCAGACACGGGCTCCCACAAGCAGGAAGCTAGCGAGGCCAGCAAAAGCTCAGCTCTGGGTCCGAGTGAGACCCTGCCTTGATAGAGAAGATGCAAAGAGGAAGACATCAGACGTCAACTTCTGGCTTCCCTGTGCGCGCGCGCGCACACACACACACACACACACACACACAAACAAAACCAAATCAAAATGAAAGAGAATTGAGATGGAGACGTAGCTCATTGAGAGAGTGCTTTGCCCAGTTTGTGTGGGCCTCAGTGCTCTGCATGGTTGGTTGTTGTTGTTTGTAAGAAGAATTTATAAGGCAACCTCACCTTCCTGCTTTGAGCGTTCGTGGCAGGAAGCCTAAAGCACTTTTGTAGTGCCAGCCTTGTCTGTTTCTTACTTTGCTGGAGGAATATAAATATTTGATCTGGATGCTGCTGACAGCAATCGAACATGAACAAAGCCTGACATCCAGGAGCTGTCTCGTCTGAAATTTTCTAGGATGAACAACTAGGCCAGCGTGTGGCAGTAACAAAGGTGGAGGCTGGCGTGATGTGAGAGAAACCGGGCATGCAGGGACTGCTGGCAGGAGAAGTGGGTTGATGGTGTGTGCCACAGGCATTCTCTGTGTGTCCTCAGTAACTGCTGTTGGCCAGGATGGCATCTCCCACCAGGGCTCTTGAAGAGGAGGCGATTAAGCTTTCTGGATCTTCCTGCCGTGTCATCCTCCACCTATCTGAGGTGACATTCCCCTTCTTAAGCTCCTCACACCTACCAAATAAAGCTGAGTAAGCCACGCCTTGTTTTCACCATATCCATGGCATTTGGCATCATTCCTCTTGTCCACTCTTCCAGAGGCAGTGGGTGTGCTGGAGCCTGCCCTCGATTCCAGCACTCAGGAGGCAGAGGGAGGTGGGCCTCTGAGTTAGAGGGCAGCCTGGTTTGTGTAGAGTTCCAGTACAACCAGGGCTGCATAGTGGGACCCTGTTTCAAACAAACAACTAAAAGGAAGTCTTTGCCCGGGATGGGGAGATGGCTCCGCTGGGCTTTGCTGGCTAGCTGGTCTAACTGAATCAGCAAGCCCCAAATTCAGCAAGAGAAACCTTGCTCAGAAAACTAAGCAATAGAGCTGGGCTGTGGTGGTGCATGCCTTTAATCCCAGCACTCAGGAGGCAGAGGGAGGCGGATCTCTGTGTGTTCAAGGCCAGCCTTGTCTACAAAGTGATTCCAGACAGCCAGGACCACACACAGAGAGACCCTATCTCAAAAAGCCAAGAGAGAGAGAGAGAGAGAGAGAGAGAGAAAGAAAAAGAACACAAACGATAGAGGAATATACCTGTTATCCACCTCTGGCCTCCACATGCATGTATGCACACATGTTCCCACATCTGTACACACAAGTGCACATACAAATATGTACACACATGCTTTGACAGAATGTGTGCGGTACAGTGTCTCTCGCTCTCCTCCAAGCCTTTGTACACCTTTTCTAATCCCTGTCCAGAAGATGGTTCTTCCTTGACTACTCTCTTGGGCTGTTGTGGGTTGCTGTAACACATATCTGATTCTTGGGAATGTGTCCAGAAGAGAAATCGGTTGACATGCCCAGTGCATGGTGCTAGCGAGCACCCACCATCTCTGGCTTCATCACCAGAGAGTGCATTATGGCGGGAGCAATCGCTCTGTAAGTCAAAGGAAGCAAGAGGCACAGGCCAGTTCTGCTCCTTGTAATTGTTGCTCCCAGGGAACTTAGCAGAAGCCATGAGAGCTGGGCTCCTCTGAACAGCCATTTCCCTGGGCCCCAAACTCTTCAAGGTTTCAGCACCTCAGCATCACACTCACTGGGTTCCTCACCAGGGCTGGCGTGACTTCACACTTACAGTAATGAAGTAGTTTTTTTATTGACCCAGTCAGAACTAATTCATATTCATTTCAGATACGTCAGCCCCTCAGATGTCAGCTTGTTATTATCCTTAACATCCGTTACAAGAGCAAGCTTAGTCGCCCGTCTTCCCTGCTGCACGTGGGCTTTGGGTGAACAAACACTGTTTTGGGCCACATTTCCCAGTGCACAAAATAGAGCCTAGTCTCGATGCTCAACCCATTGAATAACCCCGGAGACTGTGACGTTCCAATGGAAGATGGTGAGTGCTTATCACATGTAGGGGACTAGACCTAGCAAGCGGCCTTCACCCAGCACATGCGCACTGTTAGGGCCGCCTGCTCGCCAGTCCGGCTCAAGGAGAGCGTACCCACTGCCCAAGAAACGTAGCGCTCTCTAATTTAGACTTTCACCGAGGGCCGTCCCTCGGTGGGCAACAGTTTCCCCTACTTCTGCGTCTTGGGAACAGGATGATAAATAGTGCAGTGACGGCACAAGAGAGAGTAATTCTGATCCGCCTCACTGCCGTTCAACCTCAGAAGCCAGGAAGGAGCGGAGACTTACCCAGCCTGCTGCCTGCAGTCAGAGGTGGCTTCATTTGTTGGTTTCCACTTAACGGAGGTGGAGATTGGTTGTTTGCTTTGGTTTCTTCCTCAGTAAGAAGCATCTTAATGTAACTAGTCTGGACATCTGTCCTACTTTCAAAAATTGCAAGTTTCGATCACTGCTGAATTGTCTGGATCTCAATCTGTCTGCTCTGCATACATTTGCATTTATAAAAGCAGAATCAGGCTAAAAGTCTTTCTAATGTAATCCCCTAAATGCGTGAAGTATTAGATGGCTTCCCTCCACTGGTTCATGCGTTGCTAGGGACTTAAAAGGATCATTGATTTGAATTATTTAATGTGTACAGCAAGCTGAGTTTCCTTAAAAACAAAAAAGTAAAGAAGAAGAACCTTTGGGTATTGCTTTAGTTTTTTTTTTATATTATATCTATCTATCTGTCTATCTATCTATCTATCTATATATCTATCTATCATCTATCTATCTATATTTATCCATCTATCTAGTTATCTACTATCTATCTATCTATCTATCCATCTATCATCTATCTATCTGTCTGTCTATCCATCCATCTATCATCTATTATCCATCTATCTATCTATCTATCTATCTATCTATCATCTATTATCTATCTGTCTATCTGTCTAACTGTCTATCAAGGACTTGTATAGACAGTCCTTGATAGACAGTTAGACAGATAGATATGCACATACTCACATGCAGGACAGGGTTGATTTTTGAGCTCTCTATCTCCCACAGTGTGGATTCCAGGGTGGCCAGGTTTTGGGAAAGTGTTTTTACTCACTTAGCCATCTTGCCATTCCTGCTCTAAATTTTTTAATGTGAAAGCTCATTAATCTTGGGAAATAAGTTTAAATGTACTCACATGAGCCCCCCAAAAGGACCCGATTTTCATCATGATTTTAAAACATCCAGGAAACGTTTGATTCTAATGAAATGCTAGTGCTGAAAATTGGGCTGAAATTGCTGAGCTAAAAATATAGTTGTAACTGCACGTAATTTTAATGCTGTAACTTTTTTTCTTTGAGGATTGGCACAGACTTAGAGACAAGGAAAGTTCTAATTTGTAATAAAAATGTCACCCTGGATGTCTGTTGCCTCTTTTGAAAATTTAAGCTGGTTTTCACTCAATTCAGTCAAAATCTTAGACTTTAAATGTTGAACATCTTGCTGTATGATCTAAGCCTCAGTTTTTAACTTTGTTTTGGTGTTTGACTCTCTTGTGGAAAGCAGCTGCGTGTCACATCAGCTCCACTTGGCTGCTAACATCTGGGTGAAGGGGTCTATTTTAATCTGTGCTCTGTTTAGAAGGCCAGAAGTGGAAGTCTTATTTGTGCTGTTGGAGTGGCTTTGCATGGTGACCTGAGGCTCTTACTCAATCGCCTTGACAGCGCCGCACACATGAAGAAACCAGAGCTGGTTTCTCTGTGGTTGCTTGGGGACTTGTGATGGGGGTCCGGTGGGGGATTAAGAAGATAACACCTTTACTTGTCAGCTAAACCAGGCTCTTTCCAGAGTGCAGATGAAATGCCAGGAACAATTCAAAGGCATTGGTTGCCCTATACCCGGAACAAACTATACCCACTGTCACCTGAATGAGAAAGCCTTCCACTAATACTGATAGCCTGTTGACCTTGTTATAGAGCAAACTCGTCGGGAAATTCTAGCAAATTATCATGGGCCACTGGGCCAGGGAACAGTAAGCATGGATTCTAACATTTGGTGCAGCACAGCACTGCCTTAGGGTCCCAGCCCGTTAAAGTCATGCTAGGATTTGAGACGGCAGGTAAGAGTGGACGAAGGGTGAGAACGTGTTCTAATGAGAAACAGGGGCTCGCTAAATATGGTGAAATTTTGTGATTGGCTAAAAGCCTTAAGAAATCAGAAGAAGCCAGCTGTGTCGAGAGCCAGAAGCCAGCAGCCTGTCAACACAAGCCGGGCTGTGAGCTGCACAGGGCTTTGCTTCTCAACATGGAATAAGGTTTTCATATTACAGACCCTGAGATGCAGCTACTATACCATTTCGCACCAATTCTCCCTGAGTTAATACTTCTTAAAAATAACTGCAGCTTCTCAAACCCAGGAGCTAGGTTATGTTTCTTGCTGTCCATGCCTCTTTCCTGGAAATCTTTGATGTCTTTCAGGAACTCCGGTCAGTCCAGCCACTGGCAGAGGCCTAATTATGGAAGGTACAGAGGGCGTGTATGAGTGGAGCCTGCACGATGATGGGGGCAAGGCTCTGCCCTCCCGGCGTGGCTGTATAACGCACTAGGAGGGAGAATAAAGGGCTCCACTTTGAGTGGGTACGTGCCAGCCAGCGAGGACACACATCTGCCAGCCAGCGAGGACACACATCAATGTTTTTGGCAGAAGGGGCAGTAGAACACTATTCTCTCTGTGTTTTCTGAACATTTGAACTGTCTTTTAAGGTTTTTGAACACTAAGAACAGATAGAAGGATTTCGATGTCTTGGGAGGAGCCATCTGGGTGTGGGGATCTGCCCTCATCTGCAACACTGAGGAGGTGTTAACCGTGCCGGGGCCTCTCCGAGAGCTTGCTTGTGAAGTCCTCCCTGCACAATATGTGGCGGTCGGTAGTAACATGCTCTCCCTGTGGGTCCTCAGCACATTCCTGGTTGTTCGCCTTTAGTGGCCTTGCTGTGGGGTTTCCTTCTTGCTCAGAGAGCTGACACTAAGGTTTGACGTTTGGCTCCCATTGCTCCTTCTCACTGGACACCTTGCCTAAAGGACCTGGGACACGAACACCGTCATCTTTCCCCGCCCACAGCTCCAGCCTGAGCCACACAGGCTCCTTCTGCTCTTCACAGGAGTCTTCCATCTGTGCTATTGGGGTAAGTGAGGGCCGGGCACAGGCAGGAAGTGTAAGCCCAGTGGCTGCCACTGCATGCTTCGGGCTTGAGGAGTGTTAGCTGGCTAAGAACAGGTCCTCAGGCAAGTCAGAAACTCCTGGGAGAAAAATTCATAGGGGTGCTGACTATCTGAACCACTGTGATTAAACTCACAGTGTGCTGTCCAGCGGAAGGCAATTCCAAGGAAAATATAGAGAACTAAATGGCTTTTGAGTCCTTGGTCATTCAAAATCAGACTTATGAGGTAGGAGGGAAAGCAGCAGGCAAGAGGATCAGGGGTAGAGGCAGCTCTGGTGGGGAGGACTGATGGGAGCTGCTGAGCAGGAAGGAGAAAGTCATGACAAACAGGGTCCCGGGGCACAGGGCACTCATGTGTCATAGGAGCAGTGATCAGAGCAATCTTAGGAGTCACTTGAAATTATTTGCAAAATCTTCTTGGTTTGTGCCTTGTCCCAGGCAAAATGACTAACAGTAATTTATAGAGCAGTTCCTGCATGTCTGGCAGCACCTAACGGCTTTAATCTCACAATAACGCTGTGCATTGAGTGCCATCAAACTGCCTGACACAGGACACCAAGGCACATCGGTTCTTAGTGCTTCGCCTAAGGTGAGTGCAGAGTGAGGCTCTGAGCTGCCGTAGCCCACGCTTCTTACGATCATACCAACGCTGCTGCAAGACTGCGGCAAAGACACGGATATAGATAGATCGATGGAGGATATATAATAGATAGGTAGATGGTAGACACATAGATGATAGATAGGTAGATAGATTGATAGATGATAGCTAGATAGATGATAGACACATAGATAAATGATAGCTAGCTAGATACATACACAAATTGATAGAGGATATATGATAGATAGGTGATAGACACATAGATGATAGATACATAGATAGGTAGATAGATGGATAGATATATAGATAGATCATACATACATACATACATAGAAAGATACATACATACACACATGCATGCATCCATACATAAGGAGCCTTTGGGACAGAGAGCTAGGAGCTGCTTACAGGGGATGAAAGGTGAGTTTGTAACAAAGGGTGAGATCTGTGTGGGACTCGGGTTCCAGTGTGGGAGAGGCAAGCCCACCAAAATAGAGTCAGGGAGCTGGCCCGTGGTCAGCGTCAAACTCCTGAGCACTCAAACAAAGCTAGGGTTCCCAGACTTCTTCACATCCAAAGTCACAGATATTTGCTGAATGTAAAAGTTCGACTCCTGTTGGAGGTTGGTCTGATGCGTGTTACTGGCTCTCAAGGTCTGGGTACACGTAGCCTTGCTGTATAAACCTACCTGATTGGCTAATTAAAGCGCTCTTACTTGGGTGTGACAGAATGGGGTAGGTGTGGCTAAGGTTCCCAGGCTTAGAGAGGACAGATAGACAGAGTGACAGATGGACGGGAAGAGGGGAGGAAGGAGGATGCCAGGATGGTTTAGCCTGGAAAATGAATCATGTGGGCCAGGAGGAAGGACTCCAATAACGGCATGAATCCCAGATGAAGGACTGTGGATGGAAATTAGTCCAGATAGGAAGAGTTAAGGCAGATAGCATTGGATGGGGGCTGGGAGATGGATGGTGACAATAATGAGCCAGAGTAGGTGCCTCGTCTAAGGTAAATAAGGTAATTATAAGTTTAACAGGTGTCTGTGTCTTATTATCTGTGATAATGGGTTAAATAACACCTCTGTGATAATCATAGGGCTAACAATAAACATTATATAGCCTACACTCTTTTTTTTTTAACTTACAACAGACTTCCTTAATCATGCTATTGATAATACAAGTAATTTTTGGATATTTTAATGAAAATCCAAGCATTGGAAAATTAGCTACTTGTGTTTCATACTATGTGCTTAGATCCATGTGCTGATTTAACACAGGCTCAACACACACACACACACACACACACACACACACACACACACAGAGAGAGAGAGAGAGAGAGAGAGAGAGAGAGAGAGAGAGAGAGAGAGAGAGGATGGACTTCTCAGGAGAGGAGAAGAAAGATGAACAAAAGGCGAAAATGCCAAGAGACAGAGAAAGAACATGGTCAGGGCCTGTCAGTGAGGGCCAGGAGGTCTCCAGTCAGAAGGTGGCGGGCCCTATGGGGTGTGGTAAAACAGACCCTTCCAAGGCTGCCTTTGAGCTTTCTTTATCTGAGTTAGAAAGCTGGTGAGTATGTAGCCATGAAGAAGAGTGATGTCACAAACAGAAAGCCTAGCAGGGCACATATTCCTTACTTATGATGGACACCAGAACAGCGTGCCTGACGCCCAAATCTGTTATTGCTTTCCCCGAGGAACAGGCCACTCGAACTGGGGTGTCCTTGGAGAAGGAACGAGGAAGATTTTCCCCGAGCCTGGCTCATTTCCAGCTGTCTGAGGAAAAGCAGGAGACCATGTCGGTCAACACAGAACATCCTTAGCTCGGCCGTGGCTGTGATCCAGCTTGGGTTCTGCTACCTTGGGAATCCAAGTATTTTTCAGTGCCTGCTTTTCTCCATGACAAGAGTCTGCACATCACAGGGCCACAGTCACCCACCCTGCCGCTACACATGAAGATATGGTGCAGGGCAAGAGCTCCTGCCGTGGCGGAGGGGGGATAACTGTGCGTGTGTGCTGAAAAGACGGGAGAAGAGCTATGTCCCATTTACCCTGCCTAAACCCATGGACATCCTGACCTTCCACTTAAAAGGAATAACGATATGATAAATCACAACTTTCTCTTTGCCTGTTTCCTACTTTGCCCTAATTTTATACACGACGTCACACACTCAGAACCTACCTTATAATTTAGCTCTGAAGTCCAGAAAGGCTGCCCAGGGAGAGCACAGTACCTTTTGATACACCAATTCGTGGTGTGTTGCCTCACCTAGAAAGCTGAGAAAGGAGCCCCTGGCCTGAGCAAGGGCAAGCAGGGTGCTGTGTGAAGGTAGCCCAGCCTCTCCCACCCAAGACAGACGCTCTAAGGGAAGGCATAACTATTATTATCTTTTCATTTTCGACTTCGGTGCAGGGAGTTGAATTAATTGTACCCTCAGTTCCAAGCACATTGCCGCGCCACCCTTGCCAGCCCCCGCTCTTGTTTAACGTACTATTCCAGTTCCTGTGTCCTGATCATGCCCCACCCCAGCACCACCCACGGTGACGGATTATTCTGATATAGTTAATGCGTGTGTGTTCTAACAGGACATCTAAGCTGGGGCTATCAGCCTGTCTAATGGTGCTTTTCAACGTGTCTTTCAATCTTTCTGTCTCACTAAAGTGGATTTTTAAAATCCAGCCTCACTCTTGTGTGTACATATAATTTATTGACTAAATTGCTAGGGAATGACTCACAGTTCTGGCTTCCATGTTTGATCTCTGTGAAGGCCGCATTCAGTACTAAGCAAGTTAGGCACCTTCTTTCATTTGATCTGCAAAATAACTCGAGTGGTGTGTTGTAATTTTGATATAACTCTAAAATGGACTGAAAACAAGTGAGAATTACAGCAGGGGCCCAATGCACTTAGAAAATGGCATGGCCTCAATCTGGAATGTTCCCCAGAGGCTCATATTTCGAGTGCTCAGCCTCTAGCTCGTGGAGATGGAGGTGGAGATAGGTCACCCTGGGTCAGGCTTCGAAGAGTAGAGGCTGGCCTGGGTTCTGGCCGTGGTGCCTGCTTGCTGGTCCTTGTGAAGCGTGTCCGTGATGTGCTCCTGCCACATGAACTCTGCCTTGCCACCCACACCATGATGGGCTGAGAACCTCTGAACCCAGGGGCCATGCGGAACCTTCCCCTTCTTAGGCAGCATCTGTCAGGCATGTTGGTCCCTGTGATGCAGAGGAGTGTAGGGATGTTGCTCAGCATCCAAGCACGCCGACTCCTGCAGCTGCTTCTGGCTTCCTCTCTCTTCTTGGTCTTTAACAGCGTTGGCTCCAGCTCGCCTGCCTTCCCTCCCTCTGCAGGGCATGGCCTGTGGGCTCCTGTAGAAAGGTATTCTTTGGACTCATGTCATGCCAAAGACAAGGAGATATATCAAATCACTGGCTGTCATGCCCATTTTCTCAGAAGGGTGATGTTCTGGAAGCAAAGGCTGGCCAGGGCAGCTCTGGACACGTGTGCTCAACTACACCAAAACTTCATCCTTCAAACCCAAATCAACACCCTTGGCACCTCGAAGGAAGGTCCTGAAGGGCCCCACCCCACAACTGGATGAAGAAATAATTGCTGATGATTCCAGCTGCCTATGGGTGAGGACTGCTTACCAGACCCTGTCCAGAAGTCAACCATGCCCCTCGAGTGTGTCACAGTCAGCAGAAGATGAGCTTGTGTGTGGACATGTTCTATGTCCCCAGGAATCGGGTTAAAAGAATGTCTTCATTACAAGATGTTTGTCACCAGCTGCCCTTGCATTGCCGTGTGTGGAGAGTAACTCCCAAGCCACTCCTCGTGAAAAGCTGCGCATCTGACTACTTAGGATCCCTAGCCTTGTGTGACAGGGACCCAGGCTCAGCACCCAGGTTCTGCAGACAGCTGTACCGGCTTCTCTTCTTAGAGCTGGCGTTTTTCTCAAGCTTCATTTCCATCATATTCACTTTTTGTTTTGTTTTCTTTTTTTATTGATTCATTATTTATTACAATTTATTCACTTTGTAGCCCAGCTGTAGCCCCCTCCCTCATCTCCTCTCAATCTCACCCTCCCTCCCTCTTACCACATTCATTTTTGAAGTAGCGTATGTCATTAATATTTTTCAATAACCAGTTATGTTTGACCACTTTTCTGGCTCTTTCCTTACACTCAGGAGCTGATGCTGTATTTCATCCAGATTACTCACCTCCCTCACTCTAGAGTGTGTGTGTATGCCTGATTTTGGTTGACTAGTCTTGTTTATTGTCCTTAAGTGTCTGTTCCCTCACTAAGTTGTAGGCCTGAGTGACTATTCTGAATAGAGTTTCTAACATTCTTTTTCAATATGTCACCAGCAAAAAAATAAAAAATAAAAATAAAAGTTAACAATTTCAAGTGTTCAAAGTGTTGCACAGAACGAACTGACCAGTTGTGTGTGAAGGCCCTTGAGCACAGTGTGATAAGGGAGTGTGTATGTAGAGAGAACTGGAACACCTTGCACACTTCGAGGGGACGAGGCTTCCGTGCTGGCAGTGGGATCACCAGAACTGGCTTCGAAGGTCCTGCGGTGGAAGCGCCCACAGTCTCCTCTGAAGAGGAAAGCATGACCCTGGTTCACTCAGCCAGGGCTGTGTGTGGTGGGGACTCGGCTTCCTGGGTCGATGGGTGAGCTCCAGGCTCCTCCGTCCTCTGAGACCGCGTGTGCTCGGAGTGTGTTGCACCCTCCTGCAGAGCGTCAAGCCCACTGGGACCCGCAGGCTGCTCCGGGCACCCAGGGCTGCTCCCGGCTTTGCTGTGCTCGCCTTCTTACAGGATCCAAGCTCAGGGTGCTCAGATGAGCTGTGAACTCACAGCAGAGACCGCACAGGGCCGAGAAGACAGCGGGAGAGAGCGCAGGCCGCGCAGGGCTGCACCACTGGGCTTCCTTCTGCTCACTCGCCAAAGTCACCGTAAAGAAAAGCTTGGCGCTGTGGGGATTCAGGATCTATTCTTAACCCACCCCGGCATTTTGAATCTTGCCTAGAATTTCTAAGTAAAACATTCTAATCTCAGGAAATATTAAGTCAAATTTCGGTAGAGAAATACAAAATACTAAACTTATGAAGAGGAAGTATTACATCAGGGCTGACATCACAAATCAACAAGACAGGCACCACATGAATTTGCAAATACATAAAGTGGTGTAAAATAAGGTGTGAATGGATCATGCAATAATTGGCTAGTCCTCGGGAAGAAATAAGATTTTTTTCTTTATCTTATTTCTTATACTAAATACATTAGAGGCAGATAAAAATCGTCTCTATGATAATCGTGTATCTTTTTAATGCTTAAACTATATGCTGAAGGGCAGGGAGTACTTTAATCCCAGTACTTAGGAGGCAGATGCAGGGAGATCTGAGTTTGAGGCTAGCCTGATGTAAACAGTGAGTTCCAGGACAGGGATGATGTCGAGAGGCCCTGCCTCACACAAACAAAAGCCTGTTTACTGGGAAGCAGCATGCCACCAGTCAAACAAAAGCACACAACTACACGTGGAGCACAGGTCTTCAAAGGCGAGGGGTTTCTCATGTGTAAGTATGTGGCCCAGTCCCCTTGGCCCTGTTAGTGCTAAACCTTAGAACAGAGCACCAGGATGTGCTTTGCAAGAGGAGACCAATTAAAGTCTAGCCACCCTGTCACTGTCACACAAGGAAATTGAGTTCTCAAGCCAGACACGGTTATGCTTAAACTTGCTTATTGAACCAGTAGACACGGTACATACTAGAAAAAGTTCCCTTTCATTTTGTTGTTCACGTCTGAGCGTTTGCCTGCATACCTGCGTGTGTGTATGTGTGTATGTGTGTGTGTGTGTGTGTGTGTGTGTGCACGTGTGTGTGTGTGCCTTCTCCCTAGGGAGGCCAAGAAGGGTGGCCAGAGCTCTTAGGATGGAGTCAAGAGGCTGGGAGTCAACATATGTGGCTGGGAATCAAACCCAGGTCCTCCAGACGAACAGCCATTACCCCTAACGGCTGAGCCATCTCTCCAGCTCCAAGCTGGGTGAATTTAACATGTAGATGTACCCCGAGGCCTGCAAGATGGCAGCAGACAACGGTCCTTTCTGCCACAACCAAGGACCTGAGTTCAATATCCAAACTCACATGGTGGAAGGGCGAACCTCCACAGCTGTCCTCTGACCTCCACAAGCACACTGCAGCATACCAGCATACACACACACACACACACACACACACACACACACAGACACACACACATAGGTAGACACATACACATTCATGTACACATTCATGTCTGCATCCACACGCTCATACACACAGGCACACATAGACACATACACACACACATGCACAAATGCACACACTCATACTCATATGCACACATGCACATAGATGCACATTCATAGATGCACACTAGCACACACTCATATACACTCAAATGCAAACTCATGTACATACATGCTTACACACTCATGTGTGCACATGCACGTACCCCTACACACATGCACACAATTCTGGGTCGTGGACATAGAAAAGTAGATACATTATGATTAAGGCTATGAATCTTCCTTAGTTTGCCTTTATCGCTATGAAAAGCACCATGACCAAAAGGGCAGGACAGGATTTCATTTAGCTTACAGGTTTATAGCCCATCACGAAAACAAAAAGTCAGAGTGGAAACTCAGGGCAGGAACCTTCAGGCAGGAACTGCAGAGGCCATGGAGGAATGCAGCTTCCTGCCTTGCTCTCCAGTCTCCTGTTCTGCTACCCTTTTTTATACCTTATACAACTATCTGCCCAGGAGTGCCCACAGTGGGATTGGCTGCACTCCTGTACATCAATTATAATCCAGGAAATGCTCCCACCAGGTGGCCTGTAGGCAGACCTGTGGGGCATCTTTTTTCCCTGAGGTTCCTTCTCAGATGACCCTAGTCTGTGTCAAGCAGGAGTGTCCAGGAGTAACCAGCACTGCGCTGGCTGAGTACACGCGCTGTCGACATTGCCAGAAGTGGTCGTGGATCTGATCCTGTGTTTCTCTGCAGCAAAGCAGAGTGTGGGCAGACTGCCGCAACAGGCATATCTCCAGGCGGAGACAGCCCACATAGGTGTTTCTGGGTTTGGTCGCAGGGAATCTGCACAAGTCTGCTTTTCATTGTTACAGTAAAACAAGGAAAGTGTCTAGTGCACTGCTCAAATGCTCAGAGGCCCAGGCTCAGCTTGGCTCATGTAATGTTTTGAGTATAAGAGAAATAACATAATGTCATGTGTTTGAGCAACTGGTCCCCAATGGGTGGCGATATTTGGAAAGGTTGTGGCACATTGTGAGGTTGAGCCTAGCCAGAGGAAGTGGGTCACTAAGGGGATAGGCCGTGATGTTTCAAGCCCATCCTACTTCCTGCGTTCTCTTGGCTGCCTGAGTCCAGATGCACTGTAGCTCTCTGTGCTTCAGGCCTGCTGCCATGTCTACCTGCCATGATGGACTGCACCACTTCACGCTGTGAGCCAAGACAAGCCTTTTTCCCTTAAAGTGCTTCATAACAACAAGAAAAGTAACAGCTCAGGAGGACATCCTGGCTGAATGACACCACAATGCCAGGAGTCCTTGTGGGGAACAGAGAGGACTTCTTCAAATAGGAATTCAGAGAGCCTGGAGGGGTCAGTTTAGTGAAAACGCTCACACAAGGGCCAGAGTTCCAGATGAGTAACTAATGTGTCCTTTTCTTTGTTGTGGGTTTTGTTAGTGTTTTGTTTGCTGTGTACTGAGACAGGGTCTTACTATACAGCTCTGGACGATCTAGAACTCAGTACTCTGAGGGAAGCCTGACTGACCCAGGGATCTTCCGGTATGGTCCACCTCTGAATTTTCACAGCTTTCCACCCCAGTTTTTCGTGTTGGTGCAGGAGTGAGGGAGGCTCACAAGTCCAGAATAGCCTGGTCTGTAGAGTTACGCTGTGAGTGCTGAGGAAACAGCAGGCGTCCAGCGTCCAGCTGAGGTCTCAGGAATACGTTTTTGTTCTGTTTTGTTTTTAGGTTTTTTTTGTTTTTTTTTTTTT